>WJQU01002691.1:0-31149 GCA_029228625.1 Pseudolycoriella hygida | reverse complement strand
TAGACAAATTTTTTCGCCGGAAATTTTTTTTTGCTGAAAATTTTTTTCGCCGGAAATTTTTTCTCCTGAATTTGTTTGCTGACGCATTTACTTAATTAAAAATGAAAATATTTCAAAAGAATTTTATGCGTTTCGAAGCTGTAAGCGTCACCCAAATTGATACCAGTTGTTTTGAAAGAAGAGACGCGAACTTGCGTCACGTTTCCCTTTTGAAAAAGGTTTTTGCTGATTATATTTCCACAAAATGAAAATTTTAGAATCTCTTTCCACGAAATCTCGTAATTCTTTGTAGTTCGCTCTCGGCGAAAAATACTTACCTATTGAATATCGCACGGCAATGACAGCAGCATGAGACACCAATTTTGTTAATTCATGAATAATTGAAACTCGGACTTGGGTCATTGTAGCGTACGTGAATAAACCACTGTTTTTCTTCTTGTATTCACCGTTTTCGAGGACTTCTGCATTTTTCATCATCATATGTTTCAATGGAATGCGAACGTTGTCCATGCCAAGGAATCCATTGTTTGTGCAATTAAATCCAATTTTTACTCCGACGTCTCCAATTGAGATACCTTTCATCGGCTTGTGCGTTACCTCGTCCCTAACTTGGACCAGAAAAGCGTGAATTCCGTAACTTTTGCCAAGAGTGTGCAAGTTGGCAAAAACTAAAGCATAGTTAGCGGTTTGTCCAAGACCTCCAATCCAAAACTGATAAAAGATTTCGAAGGAGTTAAGACTCTTACTGAATTTTTAGTAGAGCTACAGCTAAATCTCAAATTCAAACATTTTACAGTCGCCAGCGTAACCAGTAAAAATTATTAAATACTATAATTGACGCGTAGACTTGTGCTTAGCTGTAGCTCTATCTATTGTCAGCAAATATTACTTTGTAAGCCGATGTGGTTGGCGTATGCATAATAAATTCCTTTGTTTGTGGATCATAAGTGGCAGTAGTTTGCAATCCTCTAACGAAAGTTCCATGACCAATTTCTGTTTGTGCGTATGCTCCAATTATACCACAATTTGTGGCACGTGGAACCCATTTAGCTTGCTGTTCTTCTGTACCAAGGTTTTTCAACGCCGGTATGAACATATCATAATTAAGACATAACACACATGGCTCTTGCATAATGTTTCTTTGAAAATATCCTCCCAAAACTTGTCTAGAATTTTTGAGAGCACGTGAATGAAAAATATTAACCTTTGACCCTCTCTACGTGTTTATTACCCGTACAACTCAGATCCAGCAAAGCCTTCATCTATAAGTTTTTTCACTTTTTTTAATGCAATGCACACTTTTCTCACAGATTCTTCATAAAACTCTTTTTGACTCAAATGCCTCGCAGGAATTTTATCTTGAAGTTCCGGATCATTAAAGAAGATGTTTTCTGTGTGAATTTTTGTTAAATTTATTTTCTATAAAGCCACCAGGCAGAGGAAGTTACCCATTAACCGTTTTTTCTTTACGTTCTCAGAGCCTCCATGGTACCAGTTTGTGAATTCATCAATATTGAACGACACTTTCGCTCTTTCCTCTTTGATATCCGCGTTCATTTTTAGTTTAATAGATTTCTCAAAGTTAGCTGACGAAAGAGTTAACACAACCCGTTGATTCAGATATCTTATACAGACTGTTAACGAGTTTTTGTGGCTGGCGGTATGTCTGTTTTACAGACATTGGACCGGGCTGCTTATATAATCTGAGAAAAAAACTCTTACAGAGGAGGTATGACGCAAGCCTTTATATCTGCTTACACAAGTTCAGAAAGAGTGACGCATAAAGCTTCTAACGCAAAAATATTAGCTTCCGGTTACAAAAGTTCTGACATCAGAGGTGGGTGACGCATTCAGCTTCAATACGTAAAAAAACTTGTAATAGTTTTTATTGGTGGATATCAGTACTTTTGTAAGTGTATCTCTCGCCAAAAATCTTAAAAATGTTGGTCAATGTGAACACCTCATTCATGTCGAGAATTACTGAAAATATCAAAAAACCCAAGCGAAGTTGAAAAGTGCTAGAGAAATCCACAATAATCCCATAAACCTACGAAGCCACATTGGATGACCTCACTCATGGCGAGAATAACCGAAAAATATAAAAAAAGCGGATGGAAGTTGAAATGTGCTATAGAAACCCTCCCAATTCTAGAAGTGGCCATATCCCAGGGACGAGATTATATTTCCCAAAACCCTGAGACACGTGTTTGCTAAAATTTAATTCTCTACAACTTCGTCTTTGGAACCAAATTTCTAACTCTCATAGTTCTAGTTGGACCATATTTCCCCGAAACCCTGAGACACGCGTTCCCTAAAATTTAATTCTCTACAACTTCGTCTTTGGAACCAACTTTCTTACTCTCATAGTTCTAGAGTTAAGGGTCATTTCTCCCGATTCTAGAAGTGGCCATATCCTGAGATTGGGCCACATTTCCCCAAAACCCTGAGACACGTGTTTGCTAAAATTAAATTCCTACAACTTTGCCTTTTGAAGCAACCTTCTAACTCTTATAGTTTTAGAGTTATTAAGTCATCCTGACTGAGTCAGGAAGCGAATAAATCCCAGAAATCCCAGGAAGGGTCAATTTTTTCAAGAAAACAAAAATATGTGTTGACTGACTAATTTTATGATCTGAAGCTACCCTCGAAATTTCAGCAAAATCGATCGAGCCGTTTTCGAGATCCCAACAAAGTAACAAAGCTTGACGAAATCGGCCAGTTAAAAATGTTCTACGGAACAAAAATGTAAATTTCAAAAATGCATATCTCCAGATCGACTAAACTTCGGCCTAAAATTTTTCGTAGAATACGGGAAAAATATTTTCCGGTGGTAAGTCACAGGGGGGGGGCGGGGGGGAAGGTGAAGTAAAAAAGTTGCTGTATATATGTTCCTTAGTCTACGAAAAAATTTCTTGTGAATTTTTTGGCGTGTAAGACTTGCGTCACGGCCCCCTACTACAGTGGGACCTGGATGAGATACGTCACATTAGATTCGAGTTGTTTTTTGAATAGAAGAAAGTGTTCGTGTGACAAAATAAATACGTTCGTCTGTACAGATGTTTTAACTAGAAGTACGAGAAGTATGTGTTTACCCAACGCTGACGGTAGCACAGAGGTCACAAAAAAATGAAACAATGGCGTTTCTTGTTGAGGCACCCACAATCTTAAGCTGTTGAGAAATGAGTAACAGGCAACTAACAGGAGCTTCGCCTGTAAGTATTGTCTTTCTTTGATGAAGCACTGCTACGCAATGCGCAGCGACGACATCAGCGATCTCCCACCGAAGAGGTTGAGTTTAGAGGTGAGCCGGCTGCCTGAAACCCGACAAAAGATCGACCTGAGCCCAAATCGCTTTTCATGCGTTTGGTTCGGGTCGGGTTAGGGTTGAGAAAAGCTCGGGCTGGTCCGGTCTGGGTTTCTTTTTCGTCGAGTTGTGTTTCGGGTTTTCAATAAATTTTAAACTCTTTATTTTTCAAATGAGCAAGAGATGTATACACATAGAGTGCTCAAAACAACCATCAGGCACGTGTTAGAAGCATTAATTTTCATAACAACTGGAAAACAAAAACTTGCAATCAATTTCATTTCAGCACTAGTGCTGAAAAAAATATATGAAAATTCATTTCAGGTGATACCCATGTCGCTTTGTGGATGTTTTTATGTTCGAAATGCGTACTGCTCACAACCATGTTTCTTGATGCTGCGAAACGAACGCTAAATGAACTACCCGCGTACCGTTGTCGTTAGAGTTTTCAAGGAGGCTGTATTTACCAATAGTGGGACGATAAAAGACTTCGCGACCCATCATATATCTCCACCAGTTCCTCGTAAAATAGCTCCTTCGCTTCGTTGTCTTTTTCCTCCGTAGGTGCGTAGGCATTAATAAGAGTATAGTTGAAAAATTTTCCTCTTATCCGTAGAGAGCACAATCGCTCGTCTACAGGATTGAAACCAATCACCGCGTTTCTAGCTGTGCCGAAAACCATGAGACCTGTTCCACATTCTCTGGGACTGTCATTACTTTTCCCACTGTAGTAGAACTTATAGTCTCCACTGATCATGGTGTCCTTTCCAGGCCATCTCGTTTCTTGCACTGCTGTAATGTCAATTTTTGCCGCTCTTAGCGCACTTGTGAGAGATCTCAATCCTACTGGCCGCAGCAAAGACCTCACATTCCATGTTCCTAGTTTTAAATCGTTGTCCTTTTTCCGTTGCTTGAGTAGTTGCCGTCTATCCTGTCCGATCCAAAGCTGTGTTGTTAAGTTCATAACCGGTATCCATTTTTTTCGGTGTCTGGAGGTTAACCGAACGCCCAACCTACTTCCGTTTCCCCGATGACCCGTAGGGAAGTCATCAGGTATAGTACTCTTAAGTTTAGCACAAGACTCCGAAGAGAATTGAGGTCCCGGGGACTACCACACTCCGCTCAAATGCAATCAGGCGCTACCCTATCTAACATCCAAAAGTTCTGTCGCACTAGTGCGAAAAGGGATCTCATGCGACACCGAAATGACGCACGAAAAAGCGAGATTTATGTGGCGAATTGCAAAAAAATATTTTTGGAGGTTAAGAGTCAAACAACTTTTTGTATGCGGTAACAAGATCAATCTGTGGCGTTGCATTTTCTTGTTGGCAACCATACGCATGTGTCAATCATGAAGCAGTCAACCATAAAAATCCCTAAAAATTCAGTTTTTTTTTTATTAAAATAATTGTTTTGTGCGCAACCGCACAAAACGAGCACGAAGGCCTCCATTGGGCCCATTGTGCTCACTATAGTGTTCAGTGTTTTAGTTACCTCCTATTGACGAAACCTTCCTGTACTGGCGATGTAGTTCAGGATGTCACGTGGAATTCGTATCTGATAGTATAATTGCCTAAATGCTTACGTCTGTTCGTGATGTAAGCGGGACAGTAACATAGAAAATGTTCAGCTGTGTCTGAGTGAAATTCGCACAGGTCCCAGCTCGGATCCGATCATAAGGTCTACGATTATTCTCTTATTGTGAGAGGATGGGGATACATAATATCGGTTCCGGTGAAGTTGGAGTCATAAATATTGCTTTCTTGGCGAGCTCGTCGGTTTTCTCGTTGCCCTTAATACCCGAATACGCCGGTACCCAAATGAGTTCAATGATGTTGTCCTTAGGTTATTTATGGTTTCTCAACATGCTAGAGCTAATGCCGAGTTAATGTATTAAGTGCTGATCGTGCTGATTCACTGTCTGAACATATAGAGATAGTAGGGTTACGTATACCATTTTCCCAAATCAGATGACATGCTTCAATAATGGCTCTTATCTCTACCAGGTAGATTGTACAGTGCTTTCCTAGTGGGAGGGATATGTCAGAGTTGATTTCGGTGCAGTGTATGCCAGCACCCGCTGATTGGTTTTTAAGTGATCCGTCAGTGTACAGAACCATATTATTCCTTGGAGGGAGTGTTCCGTTATACCAATCATATCTCTTTGGGATTTTTATTTCGAATTGCCTGTCAAATTTGTATACTGGAGTAATTTTGTCTGATGGCCATTTTAGCGAGGTCTGTAATTCGGATGTGTTAATGCGAATAGTGTGATCCGATTTTTTGTGATGTCCTTGTTGTCTTGCAAGTCTGTCGAGGACTTTGATAGCTTCATATTTGATAAGAATGTGTAAATGAGGTAATCCTAGCATTGTTTCTAGGGCATCTGTGGGAGTAGTTCCCTAGGCCCCTGTGATTGGAATACATGCAAGCCTTTAAACTTTCTTCAGTTTCTTTTGTATCATTTTAAGTTCGGAGATGTGATTCCACAAAAAGGAACCGCATAGGAGAATTGGTCTATTGATAGTAGTGTACATCCAATGCAATACCTTTGGTGTTAGGCCCCAATTTTTGCCGTAAGCTTTGCGGCATTGCCATAATGACATCAGTGCCTTTTCAATGTGATTGTCTAAATTGAGGATCCATCTCATTTTGCTGTCGAAAATTATTCCTAGATACTTGACAAATTGCGCTAGCTTTATCGGTGTGACTTTAATTTTTGGAGTGAATAAGCCCTCTATTTTTGTTTTCTTGGTGAACAGAATCATTGTCGTCTTGTCCGGGTTGATGCTTAATTCGTTACTGTCGCATCATTCCTATATTATGTTTAAAACCGTTTGGAGTAGCCCACATAAAGTATTTACGTTTATACCCCGTAGTAATACAGCAAGATCATCCGAGAACCCTTCTGTTTGAGAGTTATATATTCCCTTTGAATGTTACAAGAAAAGTGCTACCTGCGTTTCCGAACAGCCAACATCGCCCTGTAATTTTAGAAATCAGCATCAACATACCGATCGTCACGTCAGTCCCCCGTCCGAGATGGAATTTTCGAAAAACCGACTGCCGCTTGTACGCCGCCCAACTAGATTCCGCTATTCGATTTATTCCGCCAATCGCAACTAACTACGATCGTTTTAATAGCTTGGTTATCAACGTAGCCAAAAAATGCGTCCCAAGAGGATTCCGAAAAGAATACATACCGTGCTGGAACGAAGAGAGAGATCGCCTCTACGCCGAATTCCAAGAAAACGAAGACCCGGACACTGCGAAGGAACTCCTCAAATCCTTGGACTAGGCGATCGATACGGTCAAAAGTATAGACCTATCCCGATCGAGCAGAAAAGGATGGTCCCTAATTAGAAAACTCGGTGCAGCTTCAAAAACCTTCGTCAAAAAACCGAAAATCAACGCCGATCGCATAGCCAGACGGGTGGTCCAAGTCTCAAAGTCACCGTCAAAGAAATGGTTCTCTAACAAAATCATTCACGCTTATCGACAGCTCCGAAAAAAACGCCCAGGAGCAGTGAATTTTCCAGAGCCTTCTCAATTGTAGATATCAACTTGGCTTTAATGAGCATGAAAAACGGTACGACCAGCGGTTTCGACGCTGTCTACCCGGAATTTTAAACGTTCAGCGGCCCCCGCACAAGACTTTGGCTGCCCAGATTCTTTTCGAATGTTCTAACATCAAACAGATTACCATCTGCATTCAAAAAGACGAAAATTATAGCACTGCTGAAGCCTGGCAAGCCTGAAAATCAGCCAGAAATCTTCCGCCCAATAGCGTTACTCTCAGTGACATTCATACTCTTGGAACGTCAAATCTTCAATCGAATTTCGTCAGAGATAGACAAACACATACCACCGGAACAAGCTGGCTTTCGAAAAAATCGTAGCTGCGCGGAGCAGGTGCTGACTCTTACGAACCATATCGAGGTCGGATTTCAGAGGAAAATGAAAACTGAAGTAGTGCTCGTTGATCTGACCGCAGCATACGAAACCGTCTGGAAGAGAGGTTTGTTATACAAATTGATAAAAATAATTCCATGCCTACAGATATGCGACCTCATCAGTAACAGATCATTCTCCGAGGTCGAAAAAACCTTAACAGCAGACATGACGACATTCGTGAAGTTTTGCTAACTTTGGCGGCTAATTCCCAACGTTACGAAAACACTTTTGTCGTGTTTCCACTTGACCAACCAGGCGGCCAAGAGGGAGCTTAACGTAACTTTTAATTTTGTCAAACTTCGTCACGAGTTCGAATCCGTTTATCTTGGCGTGAAATTGGACAGATCGCTCACGTATAACCAACACATCCAGAAATTACGATTCCAACTATACATCAAAATTGCTACGAACAGCGACATTCCACTACACATAGATGCTTCCATGACTCAAATACGAAGACTCAAGTCGCGTAAGCCTCCACTTGCGACTGCAAAAGAGCTCACCGATCAGGAATTCAACTCCAAAAATGCGTGGAAACAAAAATGGGAGGACACCGGAACAACAAGCCAACTTTTCAACTTTGACGATCGCAATCCAGCGGAATTACAGCTAAAACGAAAACCATGGAGTAATCTCAATCGGGAGTATCGAAATCGGTCTGTAGTTGGATGGATCCTTCCTATCACCTTCCTTGTACAACGGGACAACCTGCGCTAGCTTGAGACAATCTGGATACTGTGAGGTGAAAATGGCCAAATTCGAAATGTCAGTAAGAAACGGCGCTATAACATCCGCACATTCTCTTAGTATGCCAGCCGTCACACCATCAACTCCAGTACCCTTGCTCCTATCAAGCCTCATAATGAGATCGTTTATTTCACACTCTTGAACTGGCTCTAAAAATATGGAGTTAGCACACATACGCAAAGGGCCATGCCTGCTTATTGGCGTATGATCTTTGAATTTTTCAGCTATCTTTGATCCCACTTCGGTAAAAAATGCGTTTAATGCAGAAGCTATACCCTCATCATCAGTATGCACGCTATTTTCATATTTTATTTCATCAATGAAACAAGGCTTCCTAACACGACCCAGGACTTTGTTGATCTTACGCCAAGTTTGCTTTGGACTGCTAAGATTCTTAAACATTTCTTCATAATATCTTTTCGAATAAAAACTATTCCATCTAGCAACGTCCGCATTAGACACACTAAGCTCAGTCTTCAAATCAGTGTTATTCCTATTCTTCCACCTCTTAGATTTCTTGTAAAGATCAATATTATTCTCAAATATCGACTGTAGGTGGCTATTCATCCAAGGACAATCCATTCTTTCACAGATATTTTCCCTTATCACGGACCTAGTACTCATCTCATACGAACTAGAGAGCCGTTTCATGAATTCATCCATCAAAAAATTAACATAATCTTGAGGAATACTCCGCAAAGATTCCATCACGCATTCGCTGAAAGTCAGTCTTCACCCTACACACATCAGCCTTCCTAACCTCCACAAAAATGGGCAAGCTGGTAAGTACGGCTGAGTGGCCACTGAATTCCACGTCAACGGTGCTATTGATAATTGAAAATCTTCTTTTCGAAATCGTTTTTCAGCAAAGTTTGCAAACATCTTACTCTTGTTGATACCAGTAGTTCTTACCCTACAAACGACTTGGCACTTGGCCAAACATTCAAAGGAACCTAACATTTTTTAAGATAAAAGCAGATTTATTAATCAATTTTTATTATCATTACAATATGTGTTTTTAATTAAATATTTAATTTTTTTTATTTTACCTTTTTAATTAAAACATAACGTCATAAAGCCTAAAAAGTCAAATAGATGTCCTGATAAGTAAACAAAAAATATGAAAAAAAATTGGTGTAAGAGATGAGCAAGTGAATGAAACTAATGTATGGAATAAAACGCAAATGAATATATCAGTCGGAATGAAAATTACAAATTACAACAGTGAGACTTCAATAAAAAAAAACACATTGAGTTCATGATTTGATTTTATGAGAAAAGAAATGAAGAAATGAATTGTTCTAAAATCATGTCAAATTAAAAAAAAAATTAATTTTCCAACGATTGCCTCGTCTCAATCAATGTGGTATCGAACAAGAACAATTATAAATAGATTTAATTGAAGAAAAAAAAGTCAGCACCATCTTAGTTGAGGTGAGTTTTTTTATATCAAATAAATTTTCTTCTTCATTTAAAATCAACTTTATTTCTTTCGGATTCCTTGATCCCTTTAAAAACAGCTTCCCTCTGGAGGCTGAGCCAATTTTATATTATCTTTCAGTGTCATAATTCTTCGTATTTCTTGCAGCATTGTTTTGATAGTATAATCCCGATTCCATCGCGACAGCATCGGAACTAGTCTATGATCAACCTGGAATAGAATGAACATTGGAAAATTTGCCATGACGTTTTCATCAAAGCATCATTCTTACCACTCCATTACTTTGATTAATGCAATTAATATTAATTTTTGATAAAAATCTAAGCGTTGGTGGTTCATCGGGATATGAGTCTCCGCATTCTATTTTAAGAGAATATATTCGATTTTCGTACGGAGTCTGAAAAGTTATGATTTATTGCGATAACATAGGAAATTCGATTTGAATTCGAATTGCTTACCCTTGGAGGACCAATTATCATTCCTGTCCAGTGAGTTAAGGTCATGTCATCATCGTTTTCAAGACCCCAAGAAATAGTTCCATCGCCAACACCTTTTTGGCCTTGTTCCAGTTCTTCTAGAAGGCGAAAATTTCGTGGCACCACTGCAAGAGAAAAGGGAGTTGCACATGGATTAGAAAAATGTTTTTATTACCTTGGCGCCCATAATATGCCAATTATAGGGCTCTAGGACCGATTATCCCAAGACAAAATATCCACTGACAAATTATCCCCGGACAAAATATCCCCAGACATAATGTCTACTCAGAAGTGGTGGATATAATTAGGTATTATTATTTAGATATTATATTGCGTGTTGGGGGGCTTTGTCCCCTTACCCCCGCGGCTGCGGCGGGCTTTTTTAAGCCTTACGTGAATGGGGCGCTGCCCCAAATCCCGCTAGGGGCTTTGCCCCTTAGACCCCGCAAGGGGGAACATTTCCCCCTTGACCCCCTTATTGCGAGGACTGCCGCCCCTCGACCCCGCTTTTTTATTTTCCAGTTAAATTCACGGCCGCTGCAGGTTCGCAATAAGTAGTTTCTGAGGTGATTTTTTGTCTGAGGGGATATTTCGTCCGTTTTTTTTCCTGGTAAAATTGTGGTTATTATATCCGGTTATTTTGTCTGGGGATATTTTGTCCGAGGGGATATTTTGTTTGGCGACATTATTTTTTTGCGACATTCCGTCCTAACCCCCAATTATAGCACTCAAAATCGCTGAAAATAGGTCTATAATATGCCGATTATAGTCGATTTCCATACTTCGACGCAGGATCATAATAGCGTTATTATGATCCGCTCGACTATAATCAGCGCTATTGTGGTCGACTATGACCATAATCAGCGCTATTACAGTAGACAACGACCATAACCGGCGATGTTATAGATATTATACAAACTGCAAATGGATGCAATTTTTGGCTAGAGCTGAAGGAAAAGATGATAGTTCAGATAACAGAAGGAATTTTGACTCAATAGTGATGAGTGTGATGCCATGGATCAAAACAATTAAGAAAAGTGGAACATTTTAGAAAAAATTTGTTTGATGAATCGCTCGATGATATTCACGGTACGTGAATAGACCTCGGGCTGAAGCCATCGGATCATTCACTCCACCTCGACTAATAATAGCAATTGTGTTATAATATACTATTACTAACCGCATCATGCGAAAGTTGAGCATTACATAGCAATATGCCACCTGCGAAAATGATCTATTACATGGTGGAACATTATCGAAACATTTTTCGTAAAATTCAACTTTCCAATCGGTAGGCAATAAAATATTATACATCGGACCCTACTACATAATTCATTACTTAGGAAACAATTATTCGTAAACTCACTCGTTTATTTTGAGCAAGTCGCTATGGAAACTGCTATTTGGACTCGTGTAATTGCATACTTCGATTTCGTCTCGGATATGCAAACTATACAATCGTGGAAAAAGGAGTTTGTTCAAAAAAAACCTTCGTGAGTAGACGTGTTCAAGTAAATCGGCGAGAGGCAAAGTTACGAGTTATTAGACCCGTACGAAGTTCCTCGAGAAGAGGTCTATTGCATTTACCACGACGTTCGAATTTCGACCCGGGAGTAGGGAGGGGGCACTGATCATGGTCCTTAGATAAAGAATGAGCAATAAAAAAATGTCCGTCTGTCTGTCAACACGATAACTCGAGTAAAACTCATCGAAAAATCTTTTTTGGGATTGAATCTGGGCCAATGAGCTAGGGCCGTTTAAGTGGTTTTTGGTCTTTTGTCCATAACTCGAGTAAATTTTCCCGATTTTCATAAATTTTTGAAAGGCCTGGGCAGTGGGCATGCCTCACAACTTATGGAAGAAACTTTTTTGATTATGAGCTTTTGGACTCAGCCAGAGCCCTAAAACCGAGTCTCTACTAGGGCCCAACGTGTTTTTTCTACATAAATCGGGTAAATCTTATCCGATTTTCGAAATCTTTTTTTTTTCCTGAAAGATAATCAGATTACGGGATTGAATTTCGGCAAAATCGGTTGAAAACTTTCACAGTTACTGTCGGAAAAGTGGTGAAAAACGTGGGTTTTTGAAGGTTTGTGGAACTTTTTCTCTTATATCATTGCGAAATTAGAACGGAAATCGCTCTTCAAGGTTTTGAATGAAAGATATGGACATCAGAAAATCACGAAAATTGAATAAGTGAAAATCTGGCGAGTGGTTCAGGGTATAGAGTCCTTAGTATGGGCTCAACTCACATGTGAATATTCCTTTGATAATGAGGTTTTTTGTGCAGTGTTGTAGAGAGATATGGGTCATAGGCATCATAGGCCTCTGCTCAGTGATCTAAGTCTGTTCAAAATTCTGGGCTTGGGGAGGGCTTGGAGAGATTCTGCACCGTCATTTCTGCGACATTTACTTAGATACGTTCGAGCCTTTTTGTAACATCTATTCTGTTTGCCACATCTATTCTGATACGTACGGGTCCCTTGCATATGTTGCCGTTTACGCCGACAATTTTTTGACTTTTTGATGAAATCGTTAAAAATTGTCGGCGCAAAAGCTGTAGCTCTTAACTTTGCCTCTTCTGAGTCTTCTGAATAGTCAGCTGGTCAAAGATATCCTTCAGACCTAACGCCGAGGATCACGCCGATCTACTAAAAACCCTTTAACGTTTCTTCTAACAAGTCTTGACCAAACCTTGATAATGAGAGCATAGCTCTCGAAACCGGTCGGTAGAATTTATAAATAAATGGTACAATTTAAAACAGGATAGTTGAGTCTCGTTTTATTTATTTGAGTATTGTCAATTGTGCCATATTGTGTGTATTGTAAAGTTTGTAGCAACTACAGAGGGATTTCACTTTTGAGCGTGGTCGGAAAGGTTTATGCTAGTGTGCTAGTAGATCGGGTTAGGGTTATAGTGGAAGAGGTTCTGGACGAGGCTCAGAGTGGTTTCAGACCTCTGAGAGGGTGTCAGGATCAGATCTTTTGTCTTAGGCAGGCTATAGAAAAGCTCTTTGAGAGGAATATTGATCTGTACTTATGCATCATCGACTTGGAAAAGGCATTTGATCGGGTACCGAGGCAAAAGCTGTTCGAGGTGCTTAGCGAATACGGGATTAATGGAGGTTTATTGGGCGCCATTAAAAGCATCTACTCAGGGAGCAAGGCTGCGGTAAGGATAGATGGTGAAATTAGTGAGGCTTTCGAGGTTAATGAGGGCGTTCGTCAGGGTTGTTGTCTCTCTCCTCTTCTGTTCATAATTTTCATGGACAAAATCATCAAGCAGGCCAATTTGCAGGGGAATGTGGAAATTGGGGATGTAATTATGAAAATCCTGGCCTATGCGGATGATTTAACCCTATTAGCAGATAATGCCGATGATTTGCAGAGGGGGATTGACTGCCTGAATGTAGCATGTGAGGAGTACGGGATGAAGATAAGCGTCGGCAAAACAAAGGTTATGCATGTTGGCAAATTTAGGAAAGACGTAGTGTGCAGTTTAAATGGGGAGCAGTTGGAACAGGTTTCTGAGTTTAAATATTTAGGAGCCATGTTTTCAGAGGATGGCAAGTTAGTTAGGGAATTTGAGGAAAGGAGGAGAATGGGAAATGCGGTGGCCAGTCAGTTGAGGTCTCATGTGTTTAACAGGAAGGAATTAAGTAGTGGCACAAAGTTAGCTATTCACAGATCAATCTTCAGGCCAACAATTTTATATGGTAGTGAAAGTTGGGTGGACTGCGGATACCTTGTGCATGACTTGGAGGTTTCAGATATGAGGTTCTTAGGAGCATAGCAAAAGTGAATCGGAGGGAACAGTGGGACATCATATCAGGAACGACGACATCAGAGAAAATTTAGGGGTTAGGTCAGTGGAGGAGACGGCAAGGGTTAGTCGTCTGAGATGGTACGGGCACGTTCAAAGGATGGGTAATAGTAGGCTCCCAAAGAGGATATTGAATGCACAGGTCCCGGGTGTACGTCCTAGGGGTAGGCCAAGGAGAAGGTTCATAGACTCAATTAAATCAGATTTAGAAGTTAGGGGGCTTTCACTGGGCGAGCAAACCATCTCCTTGGCAGAGGATAGAAGGGTATGGAGGGGGGTGGTCAATGACCACCGGGTTGCGGCTTAAAGACCCCACACCGGAAGGTATAAACGGTCTATAAAGTTTGATGATGATGATGATGATGATGATGATGATGTCAATTGTGCCGAGTTCTGTGAAATTCAATTTTAAGAATAATTTATAACCTTTAACGTTACTGTGATGGTCATAAATGTTTTCCTAAACCTTTTTATTTTCTATAACTGATGTGACTAAATTAATATTGAATAAATCTCATGAAAATTTTTCTTCTGTTTTCGTGAACCCATGTACTAAGCATTTTCTATTCTTATTTTGTGCAGTTGAGAAAAGATTTCTGCAACCATCAACTATTTCTTTTGACTATCTTTGCGAATCTGGAAAAGGACGACAACCATATAAAATGATATGAAAGCACACATGGTACCTCGTTAATTCGCTAAAAATCAAGTTTTACAACATAGTAGGCCAAAAAAGTTTTCTTCTTTTGTACATCAATAGTAACAGTAACATCACCGCAACAGTCGATTTCGTAAAAAAACAACTAAATCTACAAGAACAAATTCGGGCTAGTATAAGCTTTCAAGTCGAAATGCCTTATTCTATGTAATTTAACACTCTCATTGACGGTTGTTCGGATTCAGTAGGTCCTACTCCGAATTTCCCATTACTCAATCCCTTTTTCCCTTTCGTTACTGGAGCAGGCGAGGGAGCAGGCTCGATGGCCTAGGTGTCCCGCCCAATGATCCAATCCTATCCAATACATTTTACAAAACAAAATACATTACATACATCGAATTTCGTGCTATTAACGTTTTCTACTTATGATTTATTTGTAGCAAGACATACGAATGCAATAAATGGGAAAACTAAAACGGTACTGGCTCGATTAGCATAGTACGAACTTATATCAGCAATGAATTCAAAATAAAATTTGCAATTACCGTCGTGTGCTTATAAATTTACTTGTTATCAAGTTTCAGCTGTTTTCAAGGTTTTCCATACAAAAAATACACTGAAAACAGAGATAATGTCGATAATGTTGAAAACAGCATAACAAGTAAATTTAAAAGCACGTGTTTGTACTTTCGAATAAAGAAATTTTGAGAGTAGCACGTAGTGAAAATTTAAATTGTTGCATTCAGCCACCGCCAGCCGGATTTTTGACAGATGGCGCGGCTGGGCCACCCCAAAACATTTTTCACCCTGTAGCCGCCGCCAGCCGTTTTTTCCGGCTCTGGACTCTGGCTGGGACCATGCCCTGGAATGTTACTTCTTCCGCTGCTATGTTCTGGTACCCACTGTTTTCATTGGCCCACTGACACTGTTTTCATTTGCTAATTTGCCTTATTGAGTTTACGAACTCATAGGCTGGTTTCGAGTCAAAGTAGTCGCCCTTGCGTTCATTTCGTGAGGATTGTCTGTCCGTGAGTATATTTATGTTTCTATTGTGATTCTTGTTTATGGTCAGGCCAAAAGGTTCTTAGTACTATTGCACTTGAAGTAAATTTGTCTTCAACAACTGCGGTACTTACTGTGCTTTAAAGTTCACCCTTTTATCAACATTACATTACCCTTCGTAATTCCTTCTTAACAAACGAGGCGTCTTAGATTTAGCAAGCTAAAGTGTTGATTTCGGCTCATCAGTGAACCTTGCCTACTAGACCATGTGTACATCAGCACACTCGGCCGCAGAATGAGGACTACTTTTAACAATGCACTTTCTTATATTCCACCTAAATTGAAATGAACGACTAGGTGAAGTAGTTTTCAGCGTTTTGAACACTTTGAAGTACAGGAATTATGAATTCGTTTGGTTATTTTGCATTTGGAATTATTTCTCCTATGCAGATTACCCAACTTGACGACTATCAAAAGTAGTATTTACGTTAAATTTTCATTCTCTGACCCTCATTCTGTGACCGAGTGTGTTGAATGGTCGTAAACGACGAAATCAGCACTTTTAGTTTGTTAAATCTTGTGAAGACACTTCGTGTGTTAAGAACGAATTACGAAGGGTACTGTAATGCTATAGTCAGAATTTGACAAGATCCATTTATTACACATATCTCGACTGTGTAATTGTGGTATGCATATTTAATGGTTTGGATATCTATAGAGGGGGGTCTAGGGAATAAACGCCCATTCCAGTATGCGACTAATGCTTCTTGTTTGGCGTACATATCTACAGGGAGAGTAGCTACCTACAGTCGCAAGAAGCTGTAAGATCCTGTCGGAGACGACTCAGATTCCGAATAAGAAAATCCTTATTTACACAGATAGCAAATTTGTCTTTTATAAATTGGCTGTTAAAGTGATACTAGAGAGCAGAGTGGCGATGAGCAGGGTGGAGCTACTAGTTAACAATGAAGTGCACCTGATGCGGGCTGCAGGACACTTGCGACATGCTATGAAGCAGCCTTACAGCTAAGGAATTTTTGGTTAGATGTAATTTGGCGAAGAGCCGACAGGAGATGGATAGTAGGAATGCTTACTATGGACAGGATTTGCAGGGGGGGCTCAGAGGCGGAAAAATAATTTTTGTATGGAGAAATTGAACATAAATAGATTTTTATAAAACTCAGGGCGGGCTGGGCTCACCTAAAAACCTCTAGCTACGGCCCTGTACAATACGCTGAGAAGGGTATGGAATTCGGCATTGACCCAAACCGGAGAATGTGATAAAACAGCTTACCACATCAAGTTATGCTACCCATTTCTCATCAGACTTGAGATGGAAAACTTCCATTCTTGAAGAGTTTTTGAGTGATGTTTCCTACATTCATCGTTAACTCTCCATATGAAGGAAGCATCCAACACATTTGCGTCAGAACAGTACATCACCACCATAAACTGTATAATCCTATGACCAACACACCACACGACAGTAGCTTTGTTTGAGTTTAGCACCATAAAGCTAATGAAATTGGCCCAGGTGCTTCAGAATGACAGTTCAATTGATAGATCAATACACTACGAGCGCAAAACCTTTATTTTGGATTTTTTACTTGTTTTTGTAATTGTGCCACGGGCGGGAGAGAATTTCAAATTATGTCCGTGTCCAGGGCACACATTTAACGGGCATCGACTTTAAATTTAAATAACCAATTTCACATAGAGAGAACAAATGAAAAATATCTTCATTCAGTCATCTTCAACTCAATTTTTGATGGCGTGCTAGGGACCAATTTGAGGAACGAGCAGATTCGGGCATGAAATTGACGGGAACATTTCGGGGCGGGTATTTTTTTTTTTAATTTCAGGCAGGGACCGGGCGGGCTCGTGCACCATTTGGTCCGGTTTTTCTTAAATTTTGGGCAAGGGCAGCAAAAAAAAAGGTGCTCACTCATCTCTATTGCGCCACCATAAACTACCCCTAACTCCGATGAGACTCTATCGATTTTTCTCATCTTTGGATTATATCTTAGGGAAAAAAATTGGGATCAGTTGAAGATTGCCGAAAATATCAAAGAGGCCAACATTCGGACTTCTTAACCGCAATGAATTTTCTTCACTGACAAAAAAGATTAAATACATTGACCGGTGACAGATAACCTGCCACAACTGAATTCATTGTATGAAAAACTACAATGGCTTCAAGTAAAGGTTTTGTGAACATTTCTAAGAATCCCGCAATTAGACCCTGATCGAGAGTCTTTCCACTTAAATTTACGAATGTTACAAACGCAGGAGTCTCTGTCGAAGAAAAACTTTTTCCCTAATTGCTCGTTTGCTTTATGAGTGTTATGAGAGAGGCTTTTAACTCAGTTATTGAAACTTATCTTACGGAAATCTTTGGGATTTGTTTCAAAGTTCAGTTTGCTCCGATTAGTAGTGCTGTGCATTGAAGCATAAGATCAGTTAAAGATTTCTCTTTATAACCTATAGCTTTGACGTTTAAAACGTCATTTTGATAGTTGAAATAGACCGACTCTTGATTCCATCATATCTTTGTGTACGAAAACAAAAAAAAAATGTTTTTGTTATGCTACAAGGAGTTCCTCTCAATCAAAGGGTAGCACTAAACAACTTTCGCCTTCAGAAAACATTTTCTCAAATTATTTTTGATGGGTAAACATCAGATTCTGCCATCTGAAATTTCTGTATCCCATGGGCGTTTAGGGTTCCAAAAAATTTTGTTCCACCGAACCATGAGTTAACGTCAAAATGGTACATTTTTAATTCTCGATCTTAAAATAGGCCCCAAAGTGAAATAAGGAAAATATTTCAAAGAGTAATGAATGCTTTTCGCTGTGGATCTTATAGAGCAAACTATAAACATAATAAGTTATATGATAAAAATCACGCCCAAGTATGCAAGGTGATCGGTTCCCATATTCAGAAAAAGTTTCCGTTTTGACTAAAAATGTAAATTGTCATGGGTGCACGAAATCAATAACAAAAAGCTTCAATCGAGTGGCTGTCACTTATTGTGTGGTCAAGGGACTCAAGGGAAGACTGATAATTAAAAAATGAATTGATGGAAATTCATAAGATCACTTTTCAATACATCCAAATGCCTAACATAGTACCAAAGTCGCCTTATTCCTTGGCGTAGTAATTATTATTTAATTATTTAATTGAGACGAAGTGCGTGCATAACAGAAAAAATGTATAAATTTTTTTCAATGACTCATACGAAAATGTATTATTCAAGGAACTGCCCCGAATTTCAACCTTAAATCTAATTGGATTTGAAATCACCACTTTCCTTGAAGTATTTCAATTCAGTGGAAAAAAGTAATTAAAAAAAACTCACCAACACCGGTGGTTTGGTTCGCCATTATGAAAAATTTAATGCGAAGGATTCAAGTTGCCGAGTTACACCTCTATCGTCTAATTTATTTACCGTATAAGGAACACCGTTTTGAGTTTACTTTGAGATAATTAGCGATTTTGTTATATTATAATACTAACGAATGGCACCTATCAATGGTAAAAATATCTTTTCTCTTGGCTCTATTAGGTTGATGAGTTTTTTTCGCTAAAATTTCACATCACCACAGCGAAGTTGGAGATGAATCGATGTCAATAGAGGCATAGGGTTGCCAGGTGGGTCTTTTTTTTTAATTTTTATTTTGGGGCGAATTACCACACTGAACCCACCAAACACACCACACGCTCGTATTTAAATATCGTAACTCAACAGATCGATTCACTTTGAGAGAATTCTTTAATCTAAGAACAAAGAGAGTGGTTTTCGAATTTTGGTTTACCAACGCACTGAAAAAAATATTAACATCGGGCATTACAGAAACGACCTAGATAAGTTTTTGGTAATCATACTTCCAGTATGTATAAGTTTACCGACCTGAGGACTAACTTTCACCTGTGGCCCTAAAGACAGATCACAACAAATAGGTAGAGTGTGACGCAGTCCGTAAGGCTGCTTCCAAAATTAATGATATCGCTTGAGGTGACGCTACCGCTGATAATACGCAGAAGTTTGTTTGAATGGAACCTTGTGTTCAAAGTTCTAATTTACTGAAAAAATTACAGCGCTTTTTTTAAAACAAAATTACGTTGTGTTAAAAAAATTGCGTCACAAATGCACACAATTATTATTCAGAATTTAGCAAAAAATTCAAGAAAATTCAAGCTGTCACTTTGACAGCTGGCAGCCATTTTCTTATGATACCAAAAAATTCTCCTGATGAAACTCTACAACTTTCTAGAAGAAACCATCTCTCTACGTAGTGTCACTCCGGAGCTATCTGAATATTTTGCTGAATATTTTATAAAATCGATTCTATACTTTTACAGTGGTTTTCCACGTCTGTTTCTAGATGGATTCCGGGGGCCCTCTCGGCTACGCAAGCTTTAGAGGGTGAGGGTGTTTAGAAGGGGTGGGTGCGAGGGCACTCGTAAGCAATAAAGCTGTGATGTCATTTATTAGAATTATTTTTTATACAACGCAAATTTTTAGCCTGCGGCGCTTATGTGTCTGCGACGCATCCCCCTACTAAACCCCGTCCTATTCCCCGTACTTACGTCAGTTCTGTCGAAATCCTCGTCCTCACCTACTTCAAATCACCGAATCAACGTCCGAATCCTGTTCAAGTCCTCTTGAAATTCCCTGTACAAATCCTCGACCAATTCCCCGTCGTCAAAATTACTGTTCAAATCGCCGATCACCGTCCAACTCCCGATCCAAATCCCGTTGCAACTCCCGTCCAAGTGCCCGTCGGAACCCCTGTACATTTGCACTAATACTTGAGACTTCTACTCAGAAAACTCTGAGCATTTACCAAAGAAACCGATTGTCAGTCTCCCTCACACCTCAGAAATAATAAACTTTATTTTACGTAACATTGAATTGAAATTTTATCACGACAAATGAGAAAAATCAGGCTGTAATAATATTATTCATTGCATTGATGCCTATAAAAGGCCAATTATAGCACTCAAAATCGCGAAAAACGGTAGTATAATTTGCCGATTATAGTCGAGTCCCTTGTGCTGACACAGTACCATAATTATATTATTATGGTAGAGTCGACTATAATCGGAGTGATTAGATCCACAAAACACAACATAATGGCCAATTATGCACGAAACTAAGCGTTTAACATCCAAAAACATGTCAATGCTGAAAACTTAAGTGCAAGCGACTGCAGGATGCTTCCATTGCGACCAGTGAGAATGAATTGCAGAATTGTTCAAAAAAATTTTGTCACTGATTGTCGTGCGATGTTATTTAATAAACGTCATTGCTATCGTTTCGTATAAAATAAACCCTACATTTACGTAAGAATTTTTTCTATTTTTTTTTTTTTTGTTAACGTGTTTAGGTGATATCGTTCGATACAGTGAGATGTTTTCTAAAGCATAGTTTCCAGCATAATTGGGTTTTATAGGCACCTGCAATAAACCATCGTAAAAGACAATGACTAAATTGCTTGATTAAAGACTCGGTACGTGGATAGACTTCGGGCTGTGGTGCAACGTCTATTCGCACACCTCGGTACGTGAATACGTGAATGACCTCGGGCTGAGGCCCTCGGATCATTCACATCACCTCGGTGCGCGAATAGACGTTGCACCACAGCCCTCGGGTCATTGACTCCACCTCGACTGTAATCGCGCGAGTATAGTCCTTGTGTTATAATATACTATTACATATTATAGGGCTTAGCCTATGGCCAGCTTTACAACTTAGGTTTATGTTAGCGTATTAACTATTTAATTAGATTGTTTTTGCAATGATGGTTGAGGTGAAAGGAAACGTACAAAATAAAAACCTTTGCTAATTTTACGTAACAATCAAGTGACCAAGCCCCCAAATTTTTACCATTTTCGCTACCTACCTTTTCCGGATGAAGCCTGATCGAAGAACTATGCTCTACAAAGCGACTTTTCATTATGGGCAATTTTTTGACCCATATCTTTCTTATCTCAGAACAACACTCCGTCATGAACCACGTTTCAGACCACTTTGGACCAAATACTTAAATTTAATTTTTCGGTGTTTTTCCGGGAGCGGAGCTAGTTTTTGTCCCCTTTGACCGACCGCGGACACAGAACCGCCTAAAAGATTTTCACAAACCCGGTACCGTTGGCTTCCTGGCATTGATACCTTTCATTCGACACCTTACTGGCCTCTTTCCGACATCCACAAGAGGTGCTCCCGTTCAACGCTGAATCGCCCAAAAATGCCCTACATCTCGGAAGAATGAGACTTATTCACTCAACATTGTTCAGCAATTTTGTTGCCGAACCTCCACTAACAATTGGCTTTCAAAAACTATCTCTGCTTTATCAAACAGACGAACTTCCCTAACAAAAAAGTGAGCAAAACCAGAAATTTGAACAGTTTTCGGTGTATAGCTCCTACGGATGAAGTCGGGTTAAAAAATCTTCTTACACAAAGTTTTAGCCTATCAAAAGGAGTGATAAAATAGTAGCTTTACGTATGAAGGTAACGAAGGTATGAAGGTTTAACGCACTAGATGTGAGATGGCCGATAGGAGCCGAAGGCGAGTTCGGTAACACATCGTGTGCGTTAAGAGTACGTAATGAAAATTCAAACCTTTGACAGACGTTAGAAGCTTCTATCCAAAAAGTGTTCAAGAACGTTTTTAACGGGCAGGATATTTGCCGGAATTGGCCATGGCTCTGAAATAATGAAAATAAAAAGATCTGTCATAAATATCTGTATATTCCATTCTGCCTTATTGTAGATAATTTTATAAGAATTTTTTTATTTATTTAAATTGACAAACATCGTTTCTAAATCACATAGGTAGTGAACCACATTGTCGAATAATAGAAGGTAATATGGGGCGGTCTGCGTCGTTAGTAGGATTGTGTTCGATTGCTGTGACATATTCCATTCCCTCAAGAACCTTAGAAAATGGAAATTAAAAAATATTTGGTTAGACAATAGAATCGAATGTTGGTCGTTCAGTTACCTTTCCAAAAACTACGTGTTTTCCATCCAACCATGACGTAATTACTGTTGTTATAAAGAACTGACTTCCATTTGTGTCTAAAGGTTTTTATGATGACATTAGTTGTAAGCTTATGCGAGTAAGGATCGGAGTGGGTCCACTCACACTTAACCCAAAATTTTAGCGGGTCGACCCACACCTGACCCACAGTTGGAGAATTCACAGTGGGTCGACCCACTCCGATCCTTATATGTGAGGTCGATGTCCTCCAGTGCAAATTGCATTCATGACTCTCACTAGTATTGTCTTAAGACACAAGAAAAGGGTTTTCTGTAGCGACTGTCCAAGACCATACATGAGTCCTAAATCCAAGCGTAACTTAGCAACAACATTTTTCCGAACTAGTGTCGGAAATACGCGGTAAAGTGACGACATATCAGCACTAGTTAGAAAAAAGGCCTTGTTCGAGCAGTAACATTTACAATAATCTCATTTTACTTAGGGACACTTTTGTTCTGCGCAGGTTTTTAACACAGCGAAAACCTGCGCAGAGCAAAAGTGTCTCCGGAAGGATTAGAAGGTCAGAAAATATTCTGTACACGTTACCTGGTCCACCGTTAGCCATACTAATATAGCCCGGACCTGAGTGATTTACTAAAAAATTTTCATCCGGAAAACTGGGACCAAATATACTTATCTGTCCGGTTCCATTTCGATACAATATATCACCACCTAATAGGAAAGGAATATTTGATTGTAACAACGAAATTTTTTCGACCGATTTTACCTTGGATCATAAATTGTTTTATGACTCGATGAAAAATGGTGCCATTAAAATTGTATTGGTTGTTATTCACCCCTTCTGTACAAATTGTAGCAAAATTTTTTACGGTAAGTGGCACTGTGTTACCGAACAGACCCAAAACAATCCGACCGACTTTCGTAATGCCGCCGATTGTCACATCCAAAAATATCTTTTCCGTCACTTCTTCTAAGTCAGCTTACCGAATTGATTTGTATTCAAAATGTTAGTAGACATTAAGGACAAATGTTTCAGTCTTGCCATACACATACCTTCATCTCTAGCAAGGGAACATGACACCAAGCAGACGAGAATCAAAGTAAATACGAATCGCTTCATCGTAAGTACAAAACCACAAATACTGTATTTCAGACTCGAAGAGGGTCGCGTTTATCTAAAGTCACTTTGCGATTACGTTTTGATAAACATTTAGTGATAGTACATTACATTGGACCCTGCGAAAGTAATTCATTACACGAGTACCCAAATTTGTGTTAAGAGCCAAACTCCCGAGTGTTTTTTGAGCAACAAGCTTCGGAAATGGTTATTTTGACGAGTGACGAGTTGCTCAAATTAAACGAGTTACTTTGTGAGTTCACAAAATTGTTTCCGAAGTAATGAATTATGTAGCAGAGTCCAATGTATAAGGTTTTATTGCCTCCCCATGCGAAAGTTGAATTTTACATAACAATTTACCGAAAATGTTCCATCATGTGTTGGATCATTTTCGCAGGAGTATCAACTTTCGCATGGGGTCGGTAGTAAAAGCTTTGGTTGAGCACCGAAAAATGTTCGGAATTTAGTTTCTAACGTAGTTGTATCATTTCTTATCAGTCAGTTCATGAGATTGGTTCTTATTTGCATCGAAGTAAATGGGGCTTATGAGTTCACCACCACGCATGCAACCATTCGAAATTGTAGTAAGTGGATTTTTCGTTTTAAGGTCCAAATTAAGAGAAATCTGTTCGTCTCGATATCTCGTTAAAATGATAACAAATTTTAAAAATATTTTTTTCCGCGTGATAGGTGAGTAATAACTCGCTAAGAAAGATCGTCTTTATATTCGAAGACCAAAATCTGTCAGTAACTTTCGAAGACGTGGTGAAAACCGTGGCTTTTGAGAGGATGAAATTGTCCGAATTAGCAAAATAAGAAAGGAAACCTTTCTAGGAGGCCTTGAATGTAATACAAGGACCTCAGAAAACGCTGCAAGTCTAACGCGTGCAAGTAGACCGCACACGATATTTACTAAAGTACAGCGCTGCACAATAAAAATTACCCGCTGACATTTATGACAATAGAAAAAAAATTGTTATAGGTGTCAGTGGGTCATTGGGTCATTGGGTGCATTGCTGTAGGCACACCCAGGCTGCATAATATGGGTAGTTGTGAGTTTGGTGCCGCAACGAATCGTTTATAGAAGAATGACAAATATGACGTCATCTATTTTCGATGAATTCTGAGTACAAATATCTGAGTCTGATTTTGGACGGAGATATAATTAGCACCAGAAGAAATCGTAATGGTAAAATGCTAGCTACCGTTAGGCGTGGTTCGGAATTCACGTTAAACATGTGGTCCAAAAAATGCCTCCCGGTAAAACCGGCATTCTAAGCCCTACTAGTTTCCGCACCTAGTACATCATAGATGGCACTAGGTTTGTGTGCAATTTATCACTGACACAGTAAAAACATCGGTAACGAAAAGAATGTCAAGGCCGGAGGATTTAGCTATGCAATACTGCTTAATGAAGACAGAATCAACAATTTAAAGTTTCATTGAATTCATCGATATTGCTTTCGACAGGCATTACAGAAAATCGTACGGGCTTGCGTAGCTGATATGTCTTTAATTGTTTTCTTTTTTGTAGTTACTAACGCACAAGTACACACTGTGAACATTATACAATACCGAGTCGTTGGGTTTCATTTAAAATTTCCAGAAAACGAAAGTTGTTTTAGTTCTACATGCACACAACTTTTATCATGTAACTTGTAATGCCAGTACGTCACCTAAACATCATCAAAACACCGTTGTTCAATTTCTTCCAACGTCAATACACCGCGTTTCACCAATTTCTTTCACTTTACATCAATTGTGCATCTTCAGAACATCTTTCAATCAATTTCGTCAAATTTGTTTGAAACAAATGATTCCACATTCCACAAATTCCATAACTGAACTTTCAGAGCCTTTTTTCTACCTTACCTTGGCCTTAGTGGCCTGAGTTGAAATTTTTAGATAGCATTAGCATTCGAATTTATTAAAACAGTGAGGGCAGGTCAGGCCGCTTCAGGTCAATTCAAGTGTCGGGGTGATTCAAATTTCAGGTCGAATCAGGTCAAAGGCGATCTGATTATAGGTTTAAGTGAACCAGAGAAGAGAGCTAATCTGTCGAAAAAATGCGTGCGTCCAGTAGTAGCCGCCGGTTTCGAAAATGAAAATGTTTAAATACAAAAGTTAAACAATCTGGTCTAAGACTGTAGTTTTTGCGAGAGGTCCAAGGGAGGTTAAAGCGAATGGAAGCGCTTTATCCAGTAAGTCTGCAAATTTGCCGAGGGCATAGTGGCACTAGCCTCTTACCTTCAAGTCCCGTCGTAGACCTTTTGTTACGCTAAATTCTTTCCTTAGCAAGAAAAAAAAAGAAAAAGGGGCCAAATGGGGTTTTGGCAACTAACTTCCAGTGACTCAGCCACTTAGTTGGCTAGAATCGATTGATTCTTTATTATGCCAAATATATGTTTAAGGCCATAAAACCTTTTTTAAATTACATATATGTGTCGCGGTACAAATAAAAAGTAAGTACAATAACAAAATAGAAAATAAATTCATAACTCATTGAACAGAAGGCTAGAATCAGTTAGTATGCGCAATGCAAGTGCGTGATTCAGTAAGCCCAGAGAACGAATAAGACTAATGGTCCTATTAAGGGCATGGTGGCACCATAGACTCTGCTGTTCAAGTCTTGCAGCAAGACCATTTGTGTTGAGAGCTGCGACACCACTCCCCCGAGTGGGCGTAGCGAACAGGGTTGTAAGGTGTAATCAGATTAGCAGAACTGGTGGCAACCCGAATCGAGAGCGATTAGGTACCGCGGGGAAGTCCCCGAGACGCTCTTGCTGTCTCGGCCCTAACGTAGGTTAAGATGCATACAACGGCGAGACGAGGGCGTTTAATATGCTGATAGATATGCTGATAAGTTTCGGTCTTATCACTAGGCGTTGGATTGTATTTACATACATGGAGGCGATAGGGCAGAATCAGGTTAAACATCGTATCTGATCGTATCTCAATTACTTGCTTCACTTGCTCGTGAGAGTAGTGAGGTTGAGCTCACGTAGAAACGCACTGTAATCTGCAGAATTATTATGTATTTTTCTAAGGATCGGAGTGGGTCGACCCGCACCTGACGCACAATTTTAGCGGGTCGACCCACACATGACCCACAGTTGCAGAAGTCACAGAAGTCGTTTTTCTGTGCGTTCTAAAACTGTGGCTCAGGTGTGGGTCGACCCGCTAAAATTGTGGGTCATGTGTTGGTCGATCCACTCCGATGCTTATATTTTTCACGACTCGTACTCGTGGTTTAAAAAAAACATATGCAAGGGACCCGTACGTATCAGAATAGATGTGGCAAACAGAGTTGAAGTTACGAAAAGACTTGTACGTATTTAAGTAAACATTGCCTTAACTCTTAAGTGTATGAAATTACGTCCACGTTATATTGTATTATAAATTGCCGAGAGGGCAATATTAAAAAACCCTTCTGAAAGTATAAAATTGACCCCCAAATAGACGAAAATGTTCATCTCACTTTCTTCTACAACATAGCAAAAAACCTTTTTTTGTCTAGCGCTGACCTAGGGTCCTCAGGAGAGGCCTCAGACAAATACTTACGTAAGCAAAAATATTTCCCTCCATTTTCTCTACAACTTAGTGAAAAACCATTTTTTGTCTAGGACAGACCTTAGGATCGACCTAGGGCCATAAGGATATGCCTCGTACACATACTTCTATAGACAAAAATGTTTCCCTCAATTTGCTCTGCAACATACCAAAAACATTTTTTTTGGTTAGGGCCGACCTTAGGGCAGACCTGAGGCCTACTTCTGCCCTAAACACAGGCACCGGGTCCAAATTTGTTTTTAAATATAATTCGGTAGTCGATTACTTCTCAAATAGAAAAAGAATCAACAAAATCAGTTAGGATTTATTCAACTTATGTAAGCGAACACGTTGGGCCCTCGTAGAAACTCGGTTTTAGGGTCCTGACTGAGTCCAAGGATTTCTAATCAAAACAATTTCTTCAATAAAACGGGACACAATCCTAGACCTTTCGATCAAGAAAAAATTTGAAGATCGGAAAAGATTTACTCGAGTTATGTACAAAAGACCAAAAACCACTTAAACGGCCCTAGCTCGGCAGCCCTTACAGTGTTCGAAGTGTTCTAAAGGTCGCAAACTCGCAAAACAGGCTTTTTTGGCCATTTTGGTGGGTTTTCGATCACCAACTGCCACAAAATCAATCAGATCAGATCTCAGATTATTTAACTGGAAAGCCATGTCCATTACCTGTCTAACGACAATCCACATGAGAATTTTGATGGAGAATCGGACTTTTGGCAGCGATTTCAGTGTGCTGATTTTTGCAACTTTTCTACCATTTTGACGGTTTTTGAACTCTAACCTTCGCACGAATATCCAGAACTTCATCAAACGATTTTTATCGGAAAGAAATGTGCAACCGCCAAAATGGCAGAAAAGTTGCAAAAATCAGCACACTGAAATCGCTGCCAAAAGTCCGATTCTCCATCAAAATTCTCATGTGGATTGTCGTTAGACAGGTAATGGACATGGCTTGCCAGTTAAATAATCTGAGATCTGATCTGATTGATTTTGTGGCAGCTGGTGATCGAAAACCCACCAAAATGGCCAAAAAAGCCTGTTTTGCGAGTTTGCGACCTTTAGAACACTTTCGAAAATTTCAAAAAAAAATTTTTTTCTAAGTTTCAAAAATATTAGAAACTTTTCAGAAGGAAAAACCTGTCGAAATCGAAAATATTTTTTAAAAACCAGCCCTAAACAAAATTGCACCACCTTCTGAGAGGTTAGGCCTTGAAATTTTTTACATTTCTACACCTAGAGCTTCCATTTTGGGATATTTTGTAGTCCTGCCCTAGGCCTACATTTCCCTTATATAAGCAATAAGATAGCTATGCAGAAATTTTCCAACGGACTCCGACACTGCCGGCCACCACCTTGGCCTTTGAGTGAGACTCCACAGCTGCTCAGAGCCCAGACGACCCTATAGACATGTTCACCGTGTTTTCTGCACTGTTTTGATCTAAAATAACCAAACTTGCCTTAACATTCGCTTTCAAAATCGATCTGGAACATCAAATTTGTCTAAAGTGGACAAATCTGAAATTTACTCCATTTTCGACGATTTTTTTCAGTTTTTCGATTTGAGCACTTCCTAAATCGCTTTTTTGAGCATCGGACCCATAGAAACTTTTTTCAGAGGACCATTTGGCATCGTTTTTCGGGCTAAGCCTACAACTTTTCGACAACTTAGGATTTGGACAGGTCTATTGAGCAGCACACTGCTGTGCAATCTTCTACAGAAATCCTTATTTAAAACCACATCTTTCGGCGGCGGTCACTTGGCACTCAGCGGCCGCTCTCGTCTCTGAAATGAACTAATCACCTAATTTCCTCTCATACAACATCTAACGACAGGATAAAGAGAGAACATCATCCGAATCAAACAACAAACATTAGTCAGAAAAAGTTTTTAATTAAAATAAATAAATTTTATTTTTTTTTTTTTTTATAATTTCAAAATTGTTTATTTGATAATTTCCTAAAAATGATGATCCTAAAAACGAATTCAATTAAATTAATTTCTTAAGCCAACGCAACGTAGAAAAAAAAATATTTTCCTAAATTATAAATTCTTTGAATTAATTTGAATAAAAATCAAATTAGATTTTCTCATTTTCGTGTTAATAATTCTTTGGAAAGACTAAATGTTTTTTTTTTTTTCAAATGTAAAATGATTTCTTAATTTTAAAAGATTTTAAGCTGCAAATTTGTTTCGAATCATCATCATCATCATCATCACACTTTATAGACCGTATGTACCTTTCGGTGTGAGGTCTTTACTACTGATCATGGACCACCCTTCTCCATACCCCCCTATCCTGTGCCAAGGAGATGGTTTGTTCGCCTAGAGAAAGTCCCCTAACTTCTAAATCGGATTTAATTGAGTCTATAAACCTTCTCCTTGGCCTACCCCTGGGACGCACACCCGGGACTTGAGCATCCAATATCCTCTTTGGTAGCCTGCTATTACCCATCCTCTGAACGTGCCCGTACCACCGCAGACGACTAATCCTTGCCGCCTCTTCCACTGATGTAACCCCTAAGTTTTCCCTGATGTCGTCGTTCCTAATATGATTGTCCCACTGTTCCCTCCGATTTACTCTTGCTATGCTCCTAAGAACCCTCATATCAGAAACCTCCAGGTCATGCACAAGGTATCCGCAGTCCACCCAACTTTCACTACCGTATAAAATCGTTGGTCTGAAGATTGACCTGTGAATAGCTAGCTTTGTGCCACTACTTAACTCCTTTTTGTTGAAAACATACGACCTCAACTGACTGGCCACTGCATTTCCCATTCTTCTCCTTTCTTCAAATTCCCTAACTAACTTGCCATTCTCCGAAAAAATGGCTCCTAAATATTTAAACTCAGAGACCTGTTCCAACTGCTCCCCATTTAAACTGCAAACTACATCCTTCCGGGATTTGCCACTATGCATAACTTTAGTTTTACTGACACTTATTTTCATGCCGTATTCCTCACATGCAGCATTCAGGCAGTCTAAATTCTCCTGCAAATCCTTGGCATTATCTGCTAATAGAGTTAAGTCATCCGCATAGGCCAGGATTTTCATGATTACTTCCCCCACCGTCACATTCCCTTGCAAATTCGCTTGCCTGATAATCTTGTCCATAAAAATTATGAACAGAAGAGGGGAGAGACAACAACCCTGACGAACTCCCTCATTAACTTCGAAAGCCTCACTAATTTCACCATCTATCCTTACCGCAGCCTTGCTCCCTGAGTAGCTGCTTTTGATAGCGCCCAATAAACTTCCATTAACCCCGTATTCGCCAAGTACCTCGAACAGCTTTTGCCTCGGTACCCGATCGAATGCCTTTACTAGGTCGATGATGCACAAGTATAAATCAATATTTCTCTCAGAGAGCTTTTCTATAGCCTGCCTGAGACAAAAGATCTGATCCTGACAACCTCTCAGCGGTCTGAAACCACTCTGAACCTCGTCAAGAACACCTTCCACTATAACCCTAACCCTGTCTACTAGCACACTTGTATAAACCTTCCCGACCACGCTCAAGAGTGAAATCCCCCTGTAGTTGGAAAGGACTTTGCGGTTACCCTTCTTGAAGGTCGGAGCAATAACACCGAAGCTCCAGTCAGCGGGTACTACTGAGGACTTCAATGCTAAATTGAAAATCCTACAAAGCCATTGAACCCCACCCGGCCCGCTATTCTTAATAAATTCTGTCCTAATTTCGTCTATACCTGCGGCTTTTCCTGCCTTCAGCCTGCTGACCTTTCGTGACACTTCCTCTAATGTAATTTCCTCCTCACCCTCCAAGCTACGGCCCTCTTCCCTGTCAAGGCTTGTTACGGGATTGACAGAGGCGAATAGATCCTGAAAGTAATCCTGCCCGGTTTTCAGGACCTCACCCTTACCTGTAACTAATTCGCCATCTTTACCCAAAATGCTACCGCAGCCCTCCTTTTCACCACCACGCCTAATATCCTTGATTGCCGACCAAAATTTTTTAAAAAGTTATTGAGCAACCTCTACAAAATATCTTGTGCATGACATGCACGAGGGCATGACAGCATGACAAATA
>WJQU01002690.1:0-49580 GCA_029228625.1 Pseudolycoriella hygida | reverse complement strand
CAACTCCCCGTCTGTACTGAAATTTTTAATTTAATATTTGTTTTACGACCATAAAAATTAAAGCTTATAAGATCATCTGTTGATGACGCCCATCATTTGTTTTCATAGCCGAATACGGGACAAGTTCCTTTAATCGCCCAAGGTTGGATGTCAAAGCTCAACTTGACAAAATTATTTTTTGCAATTCACCGACAAAAAACTCGCTTTTTCGTGCGTTATTTTGGTGTCACATGAGGTCACTTTTTCCACTAGTGCGACCAAACTTTGGGGTCATCATAACACGTTTGGAATAGCCATGGTGTTGTCATGGTTGCGTGGTTACTGCAAACATGTTATGACATTTTTAATAGTTGGCAGCTGGCTCTGATATAGTTGAGGCAAATATGAGATTTATCTGTGTCAAATATCTAATAGGACGACGCAAAAGCAACTTTGTGTGTTTGTTTTGACGTCAAAAAAAAAAAAATGCGCAACAATTGCACTCTTAAGTATTTAAATCTTTACAGTGGGTGGTGCAACTTGACTGAAGCGATTGCTTTTACAGTGTGAACGAATAATACACAAATTTACACGTTTTACCCTTCGTCAAACTTATAATAACATTGTGGTATGTCAACCATTTATATGCATAAGCAGAAATGTAAAAAAGACGTAAAAAAATTGTGGTCAAAATTGGCTAAATCTGATATGATCACATGTGCATAAAATTCAATTTATTCTGACAGGATTTTCTATTTTCTTAATAATACAATGCTACGTTCGCTGGCGAGATGATATACTCAATAATATAATAAAATGCATTCAATATGAATAGAAAGTCTCTAAGAGTTTGTTTATCTTGTATTTCTGTAATAATAAGATAATAATAAAGAACTCTTAATTCATTTTTGATTCTTTGCATTAAAATTCTTTTGACACTTTCGACATTACACTTTACATTGTATAGTAGTATATTGTAGTATTGGAATCTTAAGATTTTGAGGTTATCGAATGACCATTGAAAAACAGTGAAAAGACGTGGGTAACATCATATTTTTTTAAAGGATACTTTACGGTGACTCTAAAATTGACTCTATAATAGATAATATTGAGATAAATTAGTTATGTGTGTAGCCGTGCGCGTTTGGACGAAGAAACACCTCTTGATCATTTCTTCGAAAGTATCTATTTCTTTTGTGAAATAGGAAAATTTGAAAAATTTGTCTAGTATATACGTTTAACTTGGTTTAAAATCCAAGTTTCGTGGTCATTTCTCGGAGGGGAATAGTGATAGGTGATGATATGTGATAATATCTGTGTATGAATATCTTTTCGTAACTACTGAGCATTTCGAGCGTTGGAACGGAGTTTTCGTGGAATGGCCCTATGCAGGGGACCCGTACGTATCAGAGTAGATTGGCCGCACTAATTTATGTTACGAAAAGACTCGAACACATTGAGGAAATTTTGCCTTAAATCTATATATGAAATTATGTCCACATCAAATTGTATTGGAAATTGCCGAGAGGGCAATATTGAAAAACGCGCCTGAAGCAACGGTGAAAAAAAATCCTTCCGAAAGCACAAATTTGACTCTAAAGTACGACTTTTTTGGACAAGGGCTGACTCTAATACCGACGAAGGGCCCCTCAGACCACGGACAAATACTTTCATAGACAAAAATATTTCCCTCAACTTTCTCTATAACACGACCTTATGACCCGACCTACTGAGCCCTAGTAGAAACTTAGTTTTAGGGTTCTGGCTGAGTTCAAGGGTTTCTAATAAAAAAATTTTCTTCCATAAAATGTGAGACATTCCTAGACCTTCGATTAAAAAAAAATTCAAAATCGGAAGAGTTATTTTCAAAACACACACAGGGCCCTAGCAGAGACTCGTTTTTGGTGCCCTAGACTCAATTCTAAAAACGTTTCTTCCATAAATTGTCAGTCATGGCCAGATCTTTCAGACAAAAAAAATGTATGAAAATCGGAGAAGATTTACTCGAGTTATATACAAAAAACACGTAGGGCCCTAGCAGAGACTTGTTTTTAGTCATTAATTAGGCCTGTCGTTGTAAGTCTCGTCAGTCAGTCGTTCTGTCACACATCCCTCTTGATAGAAAATTCTAAAAACTCATCAAAAATAGAACAATACAACAAAAAGGGATCCTTTCTTCCGTCCGTCACAATTGTCCTTAGAACGCGACAAAATCAAATTCAAAGAAAAATAAATTTCATTGAAATAAATTTACATTTAAAAATACGATTAGTCAAGTCACGTCACGTTTAGCCTAGAGTACCTAAAGACACCATTTCGACCCGCTAGTCTCAAAAATCCTCAAAGTTCATCTTTGTATTTCCCGGGAAATATGAAGTGAATCCAGCATATTCGTGGTCATCGTCAGGAACGGCAATATGCGCAGATTCATCATTAATCATTAATTAGCCTGTCGTTGTAAGTAGTTCTGTCACACATTCCAATTTATAGAAAATTCTAAAAATTCAATTGTTCTATTTTTGATGAATTTTTAGAATTTTCTGTAAATATGGATGTGTGACAGAACGACTTACTGACGAGACTTACAACGACAGGCTAATTAATGATGTAAGTCCAAGGGCTCAAAATCTAAAACGGATCTTCCATAAATTGTCTGCCATGTCCAGACCTTTAAAACAAAAAGTTTATAAAAATCGGAAAAGATTTACGCGACAAACAAAAAATTATTAAAATCTTAACAATTAACAGCTTCCCATTTAAGCTCATCTATAAACTGTATGATCAAGTGGTTTCACACCACCAAAAACCGTATTACCAAAATAAGAATAAAAGTTACACGTTCCTTCCCAATGAAAGTGGAGCGAACATCAGCACCGGGAAGACCAATAAACAATTTTCGGCCATGACCTACATTCTCCCATGGCTCACCGAAGGGCTAAAGTCTCAATTTAAATTACTTAATACCAAATGACAGAACTGCACCTACCTAGACCTCCATCGTAATTGGCAGTGTTCTATACTCACCTATACAGGCGATCACTTGCATTGACCTCCAGACTATTGGAACCCAACCGGGTTGTTTTATGCTTTAAACATGTTTCCTCCTTGAGTGTTTTCGTAACCCAAGTTTTAAAAATAGATTTATCAGCTTGGGACGATCGTTTTACCAATCTTGAAACACAGATCTGACGATCCTTTGTTCCTTTCCCGTTCATCATTTAAATCAGCTTCCCTACTCAAGTTAGTTAAACCTCCCGGTCGCCTCCAAGAACTTGCTCAAAGTAGCTGGTTCTAGGTTAGCAACTTCGGACGGTCTTACAACATACCCTCCCAGCAGCCTGCGCCTCAGTTGGAAGAAACTGGGACATTCACATAATACGTGAAATCCGTTTCCTCCTCTAAGCCGCACGCACACATAGAGGTCGCCGAGAGCCTAAGCTTTTTCATGTGCCCATTCAGCCCGCAATGTCCAGTGATCGCACCCACCACTCTCCTGATGCGACTCCTGTCCATCCCTAGCAGAGATTTGGCCCATTTCACATTAGGTTTCGGGAAAAAGCGCTTGGTGTGGATACCACCATTGTATCCTTCCCAGCGCTCCACATGCTTCCTCATCACCCAGCTCCCCAGCGCTTCTACACGCGCAGGTCGAGTAATCGGCAAAAACGGCTCAGGGCCGTGACCGAGAGCTTAGGCACCCGCCTTGGCTAGCTCATCAGTTTTTTCATTCCCCTCCACGTCAGAGTGCCAAGGTACCCAAACTAAAGTGATCTGATTCCTCAGACCCATTTCGTTCAGGTAATCTCTGCACTCTTTCACTAGCTTGGAGGTCACTCTAGGCGACATCGGCGCCTTGATCATTTCCTTACTGTCCGAACAGATAAGCACCCTTTTGCCGTGCGTTCCAACAGGCAGAGTCTCACGAGCTGCTGACAGCACCGCGAAGATCTCCGCTTGGAGCACACTAGCAAGATCCCCCAGATAGAAGCAATTTCCCATGCCGTATACACCAGCATCTACTCCTTCACGAGATTTCGATCCATCTGTAAATCTAACCACGCAGTTCCCAGGAAGACTCGCTGGCCATCCACTAAGCCATTCTTGCCTACTGGGGACTTTCGCTTCAAAATTCCTGTCGAAACAGGTTACCACAGCCATGTCGTCTCTCGGCATTTCAAACACCAGGATCGATATTATCGTTGCAATCTTACCATGCCCAATGTGAAAATTCGGAGTCCACATGCCATTCTGCATCAGCCTATCAGCCGCAACCCAAGTGCTGACAATCTAGAATCGTTACGACGCATCTAGATTGCCTCACGGGTGGCAAAGAAAAAACTCATGCGAGGAAGACGATACGTGGTACATTGGCGAAACTATTCAAAAACGTAGCGCCCGAACTGTGACACACTATCAAATTTGACCAAGCGCGCCAAGTCACGTACAGCGTTGGCATGTCACGTCAAAGAGACTGGCCATGAAAAACACAGTTTCGAGAGAGTCTGTAACTTTAAAATGTTACAGTGGTGATGAGCCCCACCTCCTTAAACAACACAAACAAAAACAAATGATAAATATACGTTCGGATCACCAAAACGCAAACGTATACACGCGATGACCATTCAAATAATCCGTTTGAAACCATCACCTCAACATAACAATTATTTTTATGCGTTTACTGGTTTACAAACGTTGTAAACGGGTCTAAAAAACATGCTAATAGCCTTAGCAGTTATTACAGTTCACCACTGTTACGTCTCTACTCTTTACATCTTTGTTCAAAAAAAAAACTTATTTTCCTAGCCTGTTAAAATGTGCGTGAAGTCACTTCTGACTCCCTAACACTCAATTTCACTAAAAACCGTAGCAACCCTAAACAAAATATAATATTGAAATTCCCTTCTTTCCCCAAAAATAATCTATCATAGTTTTATAAGAAATATAATAATATAATAAGAAATATAATTCAGCATTGTCCACACCGCTACCGCCCTCTCTCTACTTCTTTAAACAATAGAATTTTCGGCCACTCAACTCCTTTGAACAAAAGAATTTTCTGTCACTCTACTCCTTTGAACAACAGAACTTTCACGCCGTTCCTATAAGTTCAAAAACATTATCACCACACAGGCTTTCTCCGTCAGCGCCACTCGTTCTAACTTCTACGTTCTAATCCCTACTTGTTCAATTGTTAGTGGGTTATTCACTCCAGCCCGCAAGCGCTAACAATTGAATATAATTTCTAATTTCTACGTTCTACTTCCTACCTAAGTGCTCAAACATTCATCAATTCATGTTCAATTACTAGTGGGTTACTCACCCCAGCCCGCAAACGCTAGCAATTGAACATGTTTTCTCAACTTATACGTTCTACCTAATTTATTGTTCAACAACCGGTGGGTTATGCACCCCAGCTCGCAAACGCCGGTTGTAGAAACACTTCTCTACAAATAAGAACGATTCGCTTGGGCATGTTGTCCCCGTGAACTCCTCGTTCTGAGTGGCATTTGCTCTAATAATTTCGCTTCTTTTATATACAAATCTATGTATTCTAAGATCACTTTCATTTAAAAAGCCTTCTTGATTATTCATTCAAATATTCATATTGACGAGTTATTTCCTTGCACGAGTGATTGGAATGCCAAAATTCCTCACAGACCGAAAAAGCTCGGTAAGTATATTTGTTTTTGCAAGTTTGCTGCTCTTTTTCAGTGAGTTCAGCAGGTTTTCTGGATGGATCAGGAATATGTATCACATGTGTTAGATGCAGAAACCAAGCAGAAATTTTCGGAGTTGCAAAAATTTTAAGGCGAGTATAAAAAGACTTATTGAGGGGTGTTTGGAGTTCTTTATGCAACGAATGCCTAAAGAATTCCTTAGGATGTGAGTAATGCGCCACCACATTAGTTTTGAATTCAGTTCTCAGCTGAAATTTGTTGTAGATCCTAGGGTAAGTAGTCAATTGAAATAGTTACGACAAATTAGCATCGCCAACATCTTCGAAGGACTACGCTTCATTACCTGTTGTGAATGAAATCCTTTGTCTTCTTAGATTTTACAAACAACAAATGTGAGAGAATTGTTGGAAATAAAATTCCTTTCCTGACTTTTCCACACATTTTGTACAAGCAAATCCCATTTGAAAAATATTTCCTGGAGTTTATTCAATTTGGTACAAGGAAACAAATTTGCAAACTTAATACTTACTTCATCCAAGCTTTTAGGCTATTTGTGGTCCAAAAACATGGTTTTTCGAGGGACGGTGAAACTTTTTCGCAAATATCTCAACCTCGATCTCAGCAAATATAACACGGAAATTGTTCATTTCAGATTCAAATCAAAGGATTTGATCTCGCAAATCTGAGAAAAAATTTTGGTGGAAATCGGTTGAGTGGTTTGGACAGTGGAACCCAGTGGAATGGACGAAATTCATTTTCCTCGGCCTAATACGATTTTTTTTATAGATTTATCAGGGTGGGATGGTCCATTTGGTCCATTTCTGGCTCCTAAAACACATATCTATTGATCCTTTGTTTTCTTCCCTCTTCTTCTACATATAAATCATTTAAAACCTTCCGGTTCTCACCAAGAACCTATATAGAGCGATAGGTCCTAGGTCTAAGATATCGGAGGGTCGAATCACATAACCACCTAATGTCATGCTCCTTAGCAGGTGGAACTTCGGACAATCGCATATTACGTGGACGCCCGTTTCCTCCTCCAAGCCGCAGTCACATCTTGGATCAGCCAAAATGGTCATTTTGGCCAGGTGCTTGTTCACTGTTCAGTCCACAGTGACCTGTAATGGCTCCCACTACTCTCCTAATGCCACTACGGTCCATTCTGAGAAGCTCCTTGGCCCACTTCTCGTCAGGCGCCGGGAAGAAGAGCTTTGCGTGCTTTACTCCGCCGTATACGCACCAACTCTTTGCGGACTCAGCCCGCACCCAGTGTTCCACCGCCCTTTCACACAGAGAGTGTGGGATCGGAATGTGGGGCTCTGGGCCCTCGATCGCAGATGCTGAACCCTGTCTGCCTTGCTCGTCTGCTCTCTCATTACCGTCTACACCAGTGTGCCCAGGAACCCAGGCGATCGTGATCTGATTTCTCAGTCCCAATCGGTTTAGGGTCCCTTTCAGCTCTTTAACTGGCTTTGACGTTGTCACCGGCTCCCGCTCCTTCCTCAGTTTTCGATCCATCCGTAAAGCTCACGAGTCCATCAGCCGGTAGGCAGTCGGCCAGTTTCCTAGCCAATCCGCTCTGTCCGGTATAACGATCTGGTATCGCCTCACAAAGTCGACCTGTGGAATCATGCGATCTCTGGGCATATCAAAGATCCTGTCGTTGATCATTTTCAGGATCCTTCCATGACCAGATTCAAAATTCCTCATCCAGAGACCATTTTGCTTCAGCCTGTCTGCCGAGGCAATGGTTCTTGCTTAAATGATCGTCTGGATGGGCGATAGCGCAATGAGCGCTTCCATGGCTGCTGTGGCCGTAGTCTTCATAGCTACTGTGACACAAATGCACACGAGCCTCTGAATTTCATTCAACTCCTTCCTCGCGCACTCCACATTGAGCCTAGGCCACCAAACTACGCAGCCATGGCTCAACATGGGTCTGACCACCATCTTATAGATCCACAATATGGCTCTAGGCGGTATTCCCCAGTCCCTTCCAAAAGCCTTTCGACAGATCCAGAAAGCGCTACCGCATTCTGTGCTTTGTATTTGACATACTCGATCCAGTTGAGCTTTTGGTCAGGAATAACCCCCAGATACTTTACTTTTGGGCTAGGATCAACAACCTTTCCGAAGAGCCTGAAGTTCCCCACTAAATTGTGTCCTGTGTTCCTTTTACTAAAAAGCACAATGTCCGTTTTGTTGGGGTTGACCTTCAAGCCCCTCTCCAGGCACCATTCCTCCACTAACCTCAGCGAACTCCTCAAGCGACTTCCCAGGGTACTTTCCAAGTTGCCTTTAACTAGAATAGTCAGGTCGTCCGAATAACCCCCTTGTTTTAAAGAAAGCGCTGTAATTTTTTCAGGAAATCAAAACTTTGAACACAAGGTTCCATTCAAACAAACTTCTGCGTATTATCAGCGATAGCGTCACCTCAAGTGATATCATTAATTTTGGAAGCAGACTTACGGACTGAGTCACACTCTACCTTTAAAGAGGTTTTTGTTGTTCATATTCACAAGTTGTTATGAACTTTGTTGAGTTAAAATATGAATATGAAGTCAGTTATGAAAGCGCTCCCGAATCACAAGAATCTTACAGAGTTTTTGTATTAGAAATTAAAAAAAAGTTCAAAAAATTCTCCACAAAGTTTGTGGAAAAGACTGTTTGATCCAAGAGTGGATTTTCAGCTCCAGAAAATCGAACGTCTTAAAAAAATTGAAATTTAGTTTTTGGAAACAGAATTCTGGCATTGTCAATGACAATGAAATTATTTGAAAATCCGTTGTTATACTTTACAGTAGAAGTTGATGAACTTTTTAAACTAAAGACTAGTTGTTTTCGAAATGGTTCTACGACACAAAAATGAGTTGAAATTTAAATTTTAAATATTAGTTTTGGAATAACACGTCGACGACGCGCCGTCACCTCCGATGTTTTCTGAACATGCGCGCGCCGCCGGCGACAAAAAACTTATCACACCGCCGCGCCGCCGCCAATCAACTATATACCGGCGCACACCTCTACCAACTACTTAATATTTGGGTCGATTTTATTTTCAGTGTAATCTTCCTTAATCTTCGGAATGTAGCCGAAGTTGTTCAGTTTGAAGGTCATAAAATTTCACAGTAGCGACGACCTAAATCACATTCCTTTGTTGGTTGCCTTAATGAAAACTTCAATAATTATGATTCGTTAAAGGAAAGTTCTTATTTGTTACTTTGTGCTATAAACACAAATTAAATGTTATTGAACGGGAGCACATTTCCATTCGAAATAGATTTGTGTCGATAGATAAATTGCAATATTTGAAAGTACACGTCGATTGTTTATTTTATTGAATCTTGGAATTATAAACATTAAAGATTGCTATTTATTTGATGGGAAAGTTTTTTCTTTTTTGTAAATTTATCGAAAATTCATATAAATCAATTAACAATAACAAAAATGAAAATGTGATTTGTTTCCAGTCAGTTTTGGAATTGTTTTTTGAGTATGAAATAATAAACTGAACCGCTATTCACAAAATAATACAAAATTAAATATAAACATTTTCGTACAATAATAAATATAATTTAATGTGAACATGCAAATCTATTGAATTGAAATAACATTTGTCCATTATCCAAATCAGATTATGATAATGTTTCGGCGTAGACAGTGTGTGGTGACTGTATATGTACACACAGACGGACTAGTCAATCGACTCGACTATGCCAAACATTAATTCTCTGGGATATAGAAAATAATACAATATTGACACAGATGATTGCATTAAAGAGAAAATAATTGTTTTAATATAGATTTACGAGATTATTCAATTTTGATGGATTTGTTATGCACATTTTCCTGATTTCAGAAACTGTGCGCTTTTTTTGTTGCCGTTTTTATTTTTCATTGTCGGTTGGAAGCAAATTTATAAATGTGGTTTTGGTTAGTTAATCCCTTTGTCGGACAAAAACTGATGGAATGGAAATAAATTTTGTTATTCATAACTTTTGGTATTTAAATTATTAATATGCATAAGAGCGTAAATGAAGAATGCGCAATTTCAGAATAGGGCTTAGGATTTACAAGGACTGTATGGTTCTTCCATTCAACATAACACGTTGTTTTGTGATGAGTGCTGTCGAACATGAGCTTAGGTGCCAAAATAATATATCTAGGGAGATTTATGTACAAATCAAATACTTAAGGAACACTCTAAAACCAACTTAATAAATCCACGTGCTTAGTGCAGCGTTGGCTTACGTCATGGTATACGAAAGTTCATGATGATGCGTATAAGATCAAAAACTCTCCATCTTTCGCCACTTGGCATGTTATGAATTGCGTCATCGAATTTTGTATATATATTGACATAAGCCGATGACGCACTAAAAGCGTGAATTGACAAATTTAGAGATTGCCATACCACCAAGGAGGCGCGAGAGTTTGTGAGGCTAGGTCTATAGCTTCTTTTTCATTTCATATCTGCAATCTGCTCGCTAGGTTAATGGTTGCCACGTCTGCTTGCTAAGAAAAGGTGGTCAGGCAGGTCCTTCCAACCTGTAATATATATGTATTTGTAGCCATATTATCCATTGCTGGATGATAGGTATTTAGCCATGAAACACCACGCGGGCTAGTGGGGGTTGGTGAGTGTAGATCACATGCTTACCGTGAATTCCGCACCACGCCTATAGGCTAGCAACACCATAGGATTTCTTTTTTAGTGCTAATTATTTATATCTCCGCCTAAAGTTATACTTTTGGACTCATATATTTTGTACACGGAATTCATCGTGAATGGGCTGCGTCATTCATGTCCTTCTTCTGTGTACGGTTCGTTGAGGGCACCAAATTCCTCAACTACCCGGGTTTTGAAGCTCGCATGACCGATTTTCGTTAATTCAAATTGCTAAAAATCACCGAAAATTACTGAAAATATTAGTTGTGGGTCGTATAATTATACAGCACACTAGTATAAAATACCTTCATTTTGTATAATTTGCATGCATCATGTTGTATTATGTATTATTATACAGCCCACTACTATATTATACAGCATTTACATTTACATTTACAAAAATTCTTCCGACCCCCCTAGCCCTCGTCCGGTTTTACTGTACCCCCCAAAATAATGACGTCTGTTTTCATACTACTGGACATGGTTTTAACAGGCACCTTACCACAATCGGAAAACACCAGACAGATACAGCCGAACATTACCTATGCTATTTCCCGGCCTTAATCACAAATAGAAGAATACATCTTGGAGGATATACCTTCAAATACGACATGATCAAATACAGTAACAGCAATGCGTTAAGCACGCACAATGGGCCCGAACGGTAAGATGGCTGTTTAAAAAAAAAACTGTCAAATGAGGTTGTCAGGTGTTTCGGATCTGAAGCTGGCCCACCAGAAAAACGTGATCATGCTAGTCAGTAACTGCAAAAAAACTGAGCGGATCGTTTTGAACATTGACGGGAAAGAAATCACATCCATTCGTCAAATAAAATAACTTGGAGTTATGCTGGACGACCGCAGAAATTTTAATAGTCATGTGGACTACACGTGCGAAAAGGCAATGAAAGCCACCGCAGCACTGGCCAGAATAATGGCAAACGGCTTTGGACCGCGTAGCAGCAAAAGGAAGGTCCTAGTAAGTGTCACCCTATCGATATCGCGCTACGGGACACCAGCGTGGATACAGGCGCTAGATACGAAGAGGATTCGGAGGAGGCTTAAAGCCCAAAGGCTGGCAAGCAGAAGTGTCACAATAATAGCCGGGACGATGCCCATATGCATAACGCTGACAGAAGACAGCGAAGCCATAGAAATCAAGAGAAATGGATGGTCAAACTACCAAAACAGTTAAGACGCAATTAAGAGGCGAATCACTGAGACTCATACCAAACATAACGACATGGGTTGAGAAATATTTTCACGAAATTCGAAATTTTCCCGAAATTTGAGAAATTCGCGAAATTTTCGCGAAACTCGGGAAATTCTCGCAAAATTTTCTAAAATTCAATCAAATAATTAGATCTAAATATATTTTTATAATTGCTATAGTTCATGTGTGCTTTTCCAACAAGAAGTCTAACAATTTTTCCTCCATAATCGTATCTAATTACAGCTCCGTAAGCCTTGTCAATTACCTTCTTTGAGGTCGCCGACATCCGATGGGGATAGAATACACTACAGTATTCCAGGTGCGGCAAGAACAACGACTTAGTTAGCGGCCATGCACTCCGCAGGGATCTGTACACCTTACCGCAAACAGAGCTAGCATGATCTAGGGTGTAGCGTTTTTGAAAAATTATTTTATTTTCAAACGCCTGCCCCAGACTCGATCCGGGGGGTCCAATAGGACATATTTATCACTTTAAAACATTTTTAAAAGTCGATCGTCTATTGCCGCAGGAGCAATTTTTGAAAATTTTTGGTCAGCCTCGCTTTTCAGTACATATCAACCCATTTCCCCCAGACGATTGGACTTAAGATGTCGGGTTCACATCCCTAAATGGTCTAGAGATATGAGACAATAATTTAAAAATTCATTTGATGTTGGTATGATGTTTGAAATGGTCATGGCAATACACGAAAGTTCGCCGAGGGTGATTTTCTGAATTTTCTTTTCATATAAAAATTTTATGAATTGACAGAAAACATTGTTTATTGTTTTAAAGAACTTAATTCATCTCAGATAGTAGAAAAAGGAACCAGACCCATGCTTTGGAGGTCCAAATCCAATTTTTTTGGGCTGAATATTGGAATTTCGCTATACTGAAAAATTCAAACTATCCAACAGTTGAACGAGGACACCTCGAATCATGAAGGTTGGTGTTGATAAAACATTTGTTTGTGATGAAATTGTGATGTGTGGAGACTGTTTTGAAAACTCTTTCATGTAATTGCTGGCTTAAATATTGAAAAAGACGAACAGATAGAAGCAGATAGAATTCTACGATCAACGCTGAAGCATTATCGGACTTTTGTCAATCACTTGCGTGTTTTTTTTTACTCTTTGTGATCCAGTGATCCAGTCGGTTATCTCAATACGAGAAATTTTCAAGAAATTTGCGAAATTTTCATGATATTCGAGAAATTTTCGCGAAATTCAAAAAATTTTCGCGAAATTCGAGAAATTCGCGAAATTTTCTTCTCAAAAATAGGCCCTGGTACGGAGGGAACATGGGGAGGTTAACTTCCAATTGACACAGTTTCTGTCGGGCCACGGATGCTTCAGGAAATACCTACACAGGCTTAGATTCACATTGTCACCTTTCTGCACGACATGCGAGAGTGAGCAAGAGACTGCGGAGCACGTGTTATTTGTCTGCCCCCACTTTGAACAAGAACGAGGTGAGTTGATGAAGACGAGAAGATCAGAGGCAAATGTAAACATAATATTGGAGATGTGCCGGAAGTGCCGCGATGAGGAAGTGTGGAAAGTAGCGGATAACGTAGTTGCAAAAATAATGGGGAAGCTGCAAAGCGCATGGAGAGATGATCAAAGAAGACTGCCAGTTGATCTGAGAGAGTAAGTGCGAAAGCACGACCCTCTCCCCGAAGAAATGCTGTTAGGCGGTTCCGTCGAGAAGAGAGCATGGAGAGTAAGGAAGGGGGTTTTAGTTGGTAGGTCCAGGAGAACCAGGTGTCTATTAAGATCTCCTCACCCTTATAAAAAAAAGGTGTTTCCGATCAGGTCTAAGGTTGTTTCGAACCTTAGACAGTCTCAGTTATTTTGAATCAAGGTTTGTTGAGATCTATTTCTGATCTGATTGGCGATTAGTTTGAATTTTTCTACTTTAATACAAACAATTCTTAGCATTTTTTGTTCTTCACGTGGTGATTAAACATTTTTTTATGTGGCCAATGAAAAATCGGTTGAGATTTAATTAATTTATTTATTTGAAATTTGAATCTCTTGTTTATTATCTTTCTGTAGCACAAATTCCCATTCATAAGTTTCTTAAATGAATCAAAATGATACATTGTGTGTTTAGCTCCCGTCTGACAGCTAGAAAATAGTAATAAATTTTTAATAACACATTTGAGTTGTTTTTTTTTTCTTTCTGACTACATGAGTTTTATTGCAAACCGAAACCGTTGCTCATCAAAATATATAGATGCACGCACGTACGTGACCAACTCTTTATTCATATTAAGATAGAAAAAGTATAATAAAATAAGATAACAATAATTTCTTTGGAATATTTTGTAATTTTATGATTGAACTTTATTTATTTTTTTGGCTTTTTATGGATTTTAATGATCTATAAAATGTAACCATTAAGTTTTTGAAATATTTTTGTAAGGATTTTGTCATAAAATTGTTATTTTTTTCATCTCACAGTTTGTTTTCTATTATTCATCATGGTTACCAGATGTGCCACAGTGCCACTATTAAATGGAGGAAAAGGTATAAAACAAATGCTGAAAAAATAGGCTTTCCCAAATGAAAATCAAACTCTTTTTATTTGTCTATGCTAATAATAATAAGGCAGCTAATTAAAAAAAAATTTAATTCAAAGTCAACGAAATAAGCCGTAAAAAATCTATTGCTTTTGAGTACAACAGCTTCAGCTTTATCTGGAAAACATTCCCGAACAAGGAAGAAGGGCGAACGAAGTTGATGTGCATTTATTATACACTTTTAATTTTAACAACTCATCATAAAACTTATTATTATTCGTTTTCATTTTACATTTTTATACTTTGGCTTCTACAATAAATGAAAAGTTTGTGTAGAATTTTTCATTTTAATTTGAATGTGTTCTGTTGGGACAATTTATTCCTTTACTTCCTTTAATTTCTGCATTTTCATACTTTCATCGTAAAACTGCTATCGTACCTCAATAAACTTTTAATGATCTCTAAAGAAAAGTATTAAAACGATTAAAATGTCTTCCATAGATTTTCTATAAATGCAAAAAAAATTGGTTGTACAGACAGTTAAAACAGCCGCCTTTCCACAAGAGTTGTTATCGAACAGGCACTTTAACTTTCCTCGCGTATAAAATTATGAAAGTTTCTTCGATATAAATTTCTTTAAAAATGAAACCTATACCTTTCAATTTACAAAACAGAGGCTAAAGTTTCATCCCGATTACATTAAGAGTGAATTCGCGAAAACCTCAACCAATCGAATATACATCACATCTTCGATTTTCGAAAAGTTGATCTTAATCGAATCTCTGGACTATCCTGAGAAAATTGTAGAAGAAAAAATTTTTTAAAAAAAATTTTGTTTAGCTATGGCAGGTGTTGAAAAGTACCTCTGCACCAAAGTCGCTGAAAACGTTTTTTCGTAATATTTTCGCGATGATTTTTCTGATTAGACTGAAATTGGCCTCATTTGTGTAGGTTGATGAGGCAAATTCTTAAAAATTAAAATCTCCTCAAAATTCGATCTGTGGTCCGGGCTATAGCGATTCAAAGTTGAAAAAACGCACTTTTTGAAAGAGCTCTAGAGGGCGCTAACAGCGGCAGCCAACAAAACCTAAAATACCATCAGAAGCACAATGATTCGAAGTTTCAAAAACACTATAGAGATCTTTCGGTCAGGGCTGTTTGTGAACAAGAGAGCCTATAGAGTGGGAAGTACCCAAAAGTCTTAAAAATAAAGATCTTTTTTGTAGACGTCAGACTCATAATTCTTCCTATCAGGTCTAAAAACTTCACCCAATAATTTATCATCTCAAAACGATCAATAATTGTTATTGAAATTGATCCTTGAGTTGGTGTAAACCAATGAATGTAGGGGGTGTCCAACACACATGTAATGTGATTTTGTACATATTGCAGGAGTCTTCAATTGCTATTCAAAGAGGCAATGGTATTCTTGCAACGTTGGGGAAAAGTAGAGTAGATAAATTTATTGAAACGTACGAAGTGCAAAGTACATTTTATTGTAACATGGGGATAGAGGTGGAGGTGAGGGGGATGCATTTAATATCGTCTGGAGATGACGTATCAGCGAAAAAAAAAATGTCCGTTTGTCCGCCTGTCCGTCACGTCGTTTTTTTCTAAGCGGCTGTACCGATCACCCTAAACTTTTTCTCTGAATGAGATTCTGATGAGATTTGCCGTGCTATATTTGAGAGAGATTTAGCTGGAAGGGCGTGCAGTCGTAATGAAGCACTAATGCGGGCACTAATATGATTAGAAAGGCAAAGTTCAATTATCTTCACCAAAATTTGAAATAAAGTTAGGTTCGTAGTCGATATGGAAATATATGCGTGACATTCGTCAAGAAACGTTAAGCCGGGCTTCACCGCCGAAGAGTACAATGCCTATCTGACGTCCTGAAGCGCAACGCCTTCACCTATGGCTTCTGCCGTTGCCACGTCAAGGTCCCAAAGCATTACTTTTACTTTTAGCTTTACGAACGTGACCCAGATTGATGTGGCTAGGATGATTTATTCTATTCAGATCAAATGCCGTAGGACTCGACAATGTACCGCTTGTTTTCGTTAAAATGATTGTACCGTTCATTGTTCATGTGCTCACTCACATCATAAATTGCATGTTTACGTCTTCTGCATTCCCTCGAAAGTGTTGCCTGTTCATAAGAAATCTAAACTAAGACGGCTGGAAGATTTTCGCCCAATTTGTATTCTTCCGTGTTTTTTCAAAGTGTTTGAAATTTTAGCAAAAGAACAGATAACAGAAGACCTTGATAATAATCATTATCTTGATCGGTTTCAGTCTGCATACAGGAAATATCATAGCACTGAAACTGCTTTTATTTATGTCTCAGACGAAATAAGACAGGCCTTTCAAAAAAAGTTTTTAACCGTCTTGGTCTTACTAGACTTCACAAAGGCTTTTGATCTGATTGAACATGATATCCTGCTCTACAAATTGACCGCTAATTTCGGATTCTCTTCGTCATCAACATCCCTAATACGCAGCTAACTTAGTGGGCGTTTCCAATGTGTTTTGATTAGTAATTAACTTTCAGAGCCGCTGGCAAACGGTTTGGGCATTCCTCAGATATCCGTACTTGGCCCACTCCTATTTTCGCTGTTTATCAATGACCTTCCGAGCCGACTGCGAAACACGACGCAACACCTTTTCGCTGACGACGTTCAGCTATTTAAAAAATTCTCGGAAGAGAATGTCGACGATGCAATGCGGAGTGTAATGAAGATCTTATTTCAGTTTGTAAATGGGCACGTGAAAATTCGCTTATTCTAAACGCCAGCAAATCGAAGGCTATTATTTTTTCTGAGCAGGGTGTCAGTTTTGTAGCCCCTCCAGTGGTATTGGACGGTTTCGTTATACCATACACCTCCACTGCCCTGAATCTGGGTGTCACGATGGACGAGATGATAAAATTTAAGGAACATGCGAATAATCTGTGTTCTAAGGTTTTCGGCCGATTACGTAGTCTTTGGCCAAATAGCTACATCTTCCCTAAGAAAACAAGGTTAGCACTAGTGAGAGCACTTATTATTCCGCTATTTACTTATGCCGGGGTTGTGTATTCAACTGATTTGCAGATGGGCGATAAGAAATCGATTGAGCAAGCGTTCTCGGCATGTGTTCGCTTTGTGTTCCGGTTGAGGCGATATGATAGTACTCACGATTATAAAAACCTTGTGTTGGGCTGTTCGAGAGACGGTTACCTTAAGTATCGACAGTGCGTTTTCGTCCACAAGCTAGCCATTACGAAATCGCCCGACTACTTCAAGTGTCTCTATGAACAACATGTTATTAATAGGTGATAATATCCTACCTGCTTGTCGTGGAACTCTGAATGCCGCATTTTTCAGCAATCATTTATTTATAATCTGCATTTAGTAGAACATATTTGACAAAAACGACCCTTACAGTTTTTTCGTTAAAATAGCGTTTCTGTTTTGCATTTATGCATCTCGCTATGCTTAAATTGTCGCTAATTTTAGTTTATTTTAGTCTGAATGTTTTAGTTATAGTTTAGTTTTAGTCTGTAAGTTTTCTGACGTAGTGTCGTTCATTGTCTGTCTAATGAGCATTTACACAAGGATTTATTTCCTTTTTGTTCAACATTAATAAAGATTGATTGATTGATTGAAAGATACACATGAAGTGGTTACGGAGATATGGTCGAAAAAGTATCCAATAAGTATGGAACGGAAATGATTCATTTTGGTGTCAAATGAAAGCATTTGATCTCACAAAACAGGGAAAATTTTTTTGTGGGAATCGGGTCAGGGGTCTAGGCACTGGGATCAATGGAATGTACGAAATTGAGTTTCTTGGCCATATACGAAACAGATTGTTTTTCGTCTACATTTGCAATATGGAAATTTACTGTCAAAGGCAAAATTGTAGAGAATAAAATTTTACAGAAAACGTGTTTCAGAATTTCAGAGAGAAACGGCCCAATCCTGTGATATGACCACTTCTATAACTAATAGGGATGACTCATATCTCTGGAACTATGAAAGTCATAAATTGGCTTCCAAAGGCAAAATTGCAGATAATGAAAGAATCTGACATCCGGCATTGAAATTGAAAGCTCCGAAGGGTCTTTTTATTGTATTATGGTGTAAACAAGTGATGTAAACGGCGTGGTAATACAGTTTCTATCCTAATAGAGTGTGGTCCTTTTTTCTCGTTTTCTACGTTCAAGTCTTTTTGCAACATCTACTCTGTTTGCCGCATTTATTCTGATACGTACGAGTCTTTCCTTTTGTTTAGACCCGTATGAAGAACAAAGTTCTTCGAAAATGGGTCTTATGCGTTTACCACGACGTTTGTAACCACCCCAATTTCGACCTGGGAGTAGGTGGGGAGCATCGATCCTGGTGCTTAGATGACGAATCAACAACAAAAACGTTGTCCGTCCGTCCACCCGTCACCGCGATAACTTGAGTAAAACTCAACCGATTTTCAAAAACTTTTTTTCCCTGAAAAGTAATCGAAATATCTTTCACGGGATTGAATCTGGGACTGTCGGCCCAAGGGCCGCCGAGCTAGGGCTGTTAAAGGGGTTTTTGGTCTTTTGTACATAACTCGAGTAAATCTTTTCCGATTGTCATAAACTTGTTTTGTTTGAAAGAATCTGGGCATGGTCGACAACTTATTGAAGAAACTTTTTTGGATTTGAGTCCTTGGACTTAGCTAGGGCACTAGAAATGAGTCTCTGCTAAGGCCATACGTGTTTTTTGTATATAACTCGAGTAAATATTTTCCGATTTTCAAATTTTGTGTGATCGAAAGGTCTAGGACTGTTTCCCGTTTTATGGAAGAAAATTTTTTGATTAGAAACCCTTGGATTCAGTCAGGACCCTACAACTGAGTTTCTACAAAGACCCACCGTGTTTGCTTACATAAATTAGATAAATTCTAGCTGATTTGGTTGAGTCTTTTTCTATTTGAGAGGTAATCGAGTATCGAATTATATTCGAAAACAAATTTGAACCCGGTGCCTGTACTTAAGGCTGAAGAGGGCCTCAGGTCTGTCCTAAGGTCGGCCCTAACTAAAAAAAAATTTTTTTGCTATGTTGCAGAGCAAATTGAGAGAAACATTTTTGTCTATGGAAGTATGTGTCCGAGGCATTTCCTTATGGCCCTAGGTCGGTCCTAAGGTCTGCCCTAGACAAAAAAATGGTTTTTCACTATGTTAATTTGTATTTGTATTTTAGAGACTCCACTAACAGCTTTTTACAGCCAATAACAAGTGTTGTCTGGACCACCGGCTTAACGTGACTTCCGAACCACGTCTCAGAGTAATGCGAATGTAGCGTCTTTGTTATTATGCAATTACTCCAAGAATTGTTAGGCGCTTGATTATTATCTCGCCTAAATGCAGACTTAGATATTTCGTGCACAAATTCGTCGTATATGGGTTACGTCATACGATTCATTCAGTGTGTACGTCGTTATGGGCACCAAACACACCACAACTACCCAACTTTTGAAGCTTGAGTGAACTTTAGGACGTTATTAATGCGCTACACTTGCTAGAAAAATTCCATGTAGAATTTTTCCGACACGGGATTTGAACCCGGATCGTTTTGGTGGAAGGCCAGTACGCTAACCACTGTGCCAACCCACTGTGTTGTAGAGAAAATGGAGGGAAATGTTTTTGTCTATATATGTATTTGTCCGAGGCCTCTACTGAGGACCCTAGGTCGGCCCTAGATAATAAAATGGTTTTTTGCTATGTTGTAGAAAAAATTGAGGCGAACATTTTTGTCTATATGGGGGTCAATTTTGTACTTTCGGAAGACTTTCTTTACGCCGTTTCTTTGGACGGGTTTTTCAATATTGCCCTCTCGGCAATTTCGAATACAATTTAATGTGGACGTAATTTCATACACTTAAGAGTAAAGGCAATATTCACTTAAATACGTTTGAGTCTTTTCGTAAAATTCTGATACGTATGGGTCCCTTGCATATGTTTTTTTTATTGCAATTTGTTTTCAAAAAGACTCTAAACTCAAAAAGAAAGTTTTTTTACTAGCTATGCGATTATTTCGCTGAATTAATACATTTTTAAAGAAAATGTATCCAGAATCTCTTCGATCAAATTCACCATCGAATAGTAATCCTCGGAGGTAAAAACCTTGCACCACGGAGTCAGAAAAAAAAATGTTATTGGAAAAAATCGACTATTGACATAACGACTATAAAAATCAAATTAAAAAGACTATCGTCAGGTTAAGCCTTATCCATCAAAACAGAAGGCTTATCCCATTTCCACGCTCCCATGACATGTTTCTTTTTACATTTAATATCTGAATGTCGATCTATTTTCTAACCATTTTCGCATAAATTTAAATAAATCGGTTTTCTGTTTGGTTTATGTCGAATATTGGGGAAATCGTATGCTGGTTATAAACCGATACAAATGCTAAGCTGAGACATTGAGGGTGAATCGTGTTACATTAAATCAACTAATTGTGGTGTGAGTTAATTCATAGTCAAAAATATAAAATACGAAATGGATGCGAAACAGGTGATTTATCATTTTCGCCAAAATAACAATTTATCTACCGTACTTGATGCTCTGGTTTGATGTATTCTATGTTAAGTGCTGTGATACTTGATATACACCCGAACTAAGAACCCACCTCCATCAAATTATAATTACAATGTCAAGAGATTACAATAGAAAGTTTGTTCTTTGGCGGGTGTGTGGGTGCATATTGAATGAGAGAGAGGATCATTCCTTTCCGCACTAAACAATAATAAAGAAAATATTATTGTTATTACCAAAATTGCTAGAAGTTATTAAGGGAAATTTTAATTAGCAGTAAAAATATCAAAATTCATTTAAATGCGAAGAAAATCATTCCAAGTTTTTGTGCAAGTCATAAAAAATAAGTAAAGTCTAAGATAATTCCGTTTTGTTAATTATCTTCGGATAAAATAAATTACGGGTACGCAGTCAAACTCCCCACTTTTTTTTTGTTTTGTTTCATTAGGATATAAACTTGAACCGTGTACAAATACAGGGTAAGCCATAGGAAGAGCATTCCTTTGAAAGAAATGCACTAATTAAAGTTGGGAACGATTTTGCAAATAAAATGTGTTATTATCGCATTAATTGCTTACGATGTTACAAGACCTTTATAATCGTCAAATAAAATATCTATTTATGGGTACAAATGAGTGAGAAGTAGACAGAGTGATGTTGGTTTCATTCATCATTGAACTTTATAGAACATCAAACACATTGCATTGTGAGATATTTCACAATCACTTAAGGCCAGGTTAAGCCCGTCATATACGTCGTCAAATACATAGTTGACTGTTTGGGCGATGATGAAATATCCCCCTTCAAGAGACATTATCACTCGTTAAAGAGAAACCTTATCTGCCCCTAGCCTTAGACCACGGAACTTCTATCTGAACATGTGGTACTAAGTTTTCCTTAATATCTCAATTCCTACCCCAAGACATGAACAAACTGGAAGAAATTTATTATATTGTTCAATCTCGAGGAGCGCTGATACAGTCAGATGGTGACAACACAACTGAAATTCATAGACGTATCATGGCGGCAAAGGAACGGGTTAGCTCAGTGGTAATGTACTGGCTTTCCACCAAGAATATCCGGGTTCAATCGTGGTGAGTAAAAATTCTGTATAGGAATTTTTTTCAATGTATAGCATGAAAGTAACGTTCCTAGGCACACCCAGGCTTCATAATTGGGTAGTTTGAATTTGGTGTCGTAACGAATTGTCAAGAATGACAAATATGACGTCACCCATATCCGATGAATTCTGTGTACAAATATCTGAGTCTAACTTTAAGCGGAGATACAATTAGCACCAGAAGAAATCCTAATGGTAAAATGCAGCTACCGTTCATGGTTCGGAATTCACGTCAAGCATGTGATCCAAACACATTGACGGGGCGAACCGACATTCTAAGCCCTGCTAGTTTCCGCACCTAGTACATCAAAGATGGCACTATTGCCAATATTATTGCGGAGCTAGTAAAATAAAATGAATGATGTGAATCTTGGATGATGAAGAAAAGCGTTGAACAGTTAATCCTAACGTTCGAGCGCAAAATACTTCGCACCATATTTGGAGCGATGCGCGTGGGTGAGAGGTGGCGACGACGATGCAACTTTGAATTAGAACGTGATTTTGGCGAGCCGGATACAGTGGCGATGTTGAAAGTCCAAAGGTTGAGGTAGGCAGTGCATTTAGCACGCATGGATCAAAACACAGCCCCCTCAAAATCTTCGGACGCACGGAATCACAAATTGGCAATACGCGGCAAACGATAGGCAGCCCACATGTGGCTTTAGCGCCGATAAAGTAAGTAAGTTGAAAAAACTCAAGAATTTACAGGTCGCACTGACGGCTTAGCTCGAGCACCTTTCCTTGACAAATAAAGAAAATTTTCAGTTCCTAGTAAGATTGTGCCATTACTCTCTTCCATTTGTCATACAGTGTTGAAGGCAAAAAATGGAACGAAGATAGAAAGATTGCAGTTCAGGTCACCTGAACCTAATCTTGACCTGAACTTGATTATCTGATATCAGGTGTACCACCTGAGTTGAACCTGAACCAAACCAGAAATTTGATGTCATCTCAGGTTCAAGTCAGGTTTGGTTGACCTAAATTTTTTCATACAAATGGTCAGGTCAACCTGAACCTTACCTGACCTTAACTTGAGATGACATCAAACAGGTTTGATACAGGTTCAGCTTTAATTCATGTCAGACCTGAACCCTGAACCTGACCTGAAAAAGTCGGGTTTCATTAGTTCATTTCAGGTCAAACCCGATCTGTTTGAGCCTCTTACTAATAATGGATGGTAACTTTGTACAAATCAAAAATAGCAATAAATTCATCATAGACTAAGATTGTAGTATTCATACCAATAAAGGTGTTTTTGAAAAAAAAGGAAATTGAAGGAAATAGATGGGTCGACGATGGAAATAGATGCATTGACGATGGAAATAGATGGATTGATGATGGAAATAGATGGATTGACGATGGAAATAGATGAATCAAAGTTGGAAGTAGATGAATCGAAGCTGGAAATAGATGGATCAAAGTTGGAAATAGGTGGATTGAGGTTGGAAATAGGTGGAGGCGATGGAAATAGGTGGAGGCGATGGAAATAGGTGGAGGCGATGGAAATAGGTGGATAAATGATGGAAATAGATGGATCAAAGTTGGAAGTTGGAAATAGATGGATTGAGGTTGGAAATAGGTGGATAAATGATGAATGGATTGACTATGGAAATAGATGGATCGAAGTTGGAAATAGATGGATTGAGGTTGAAAATAGATGGATCGGCGATGGAAATAGGAAGATAAATGATGGAAAGAGATGGATTGACGATAAATAGATGGATGGAAGAAGGAAATATAGATTAACAATAAGAAAAAGAACAAAAACAGATAGAATCATGTTGTGAAAAATTTAGCATTATAAAATTAGGCAGAATCAAATACACTCAGTCAACACGCATTGTACGCATGTGTTGATGAAATTCACTTTTTTTGGAGTACATTTTCGAAAGTCATATCTCACTGTTTCATTATTCATCATCAATTTAAAGTCCAAAGACCAAAATGTACTTGCTTGCGTAATGTTGGCATGTTGTTCGTTGGTGACTTGCTGAACACCCTATCTGTAATTAAAAATGCTGTCTATGCATTGGCATTTAAAAAATATTTCAAACGAAATAAACCACTAATGATTGCGAAATTCGTACGCATGTAAACATAAGAGGAATTTTTAAATTAAAAGTTTTAACAGCGAAAAGTTTGCATGACTTATCAAGAGTGTTATTGAATGTAATCGGCCAGGATCATTGTTATAAATTCGTAGAAATAGATTTTGAGTAACTACACAATAACAAGTACACTAATACCTTCAGCATTAACATCGAATTTAATTTTGCGATAGCATTAATTCTAAAGCTTTACTCACACGACATGAAACAATTTAATCAAATTTCAATTAGCTGTTGCTATCACCATGTAAATCAACGAAAATCCATACATATTTTAAGCTTACTTTTCCAATAACATACAATCACCGCGGCATCCCACCCACTATTATGGAGGCTGAAACCACAAAACTACAGCGAAATATTTCATCGTTCTCTGTGTTACCATCTATAAAGCGACGTATTTCAATTACTTGAAAATCAAAATTTCTGTTTCTAAATCCAAATCAGATAATCCTAAACGTTAAATGAAATTAATGGTGATTTTAGAGGAATTGGCGCCATCTATACGTTGCGTATTTCCCAATGATTCGCTATTTGTTACGTTTTGTGGCTTTTGTAATACTGCCGAAATTGTTTGATTCGGTTTTACATTTCCAACATATCATCGCATACAGATAATTGAATTTTGATGCTTAACTATTTCGTTCCATTCCGTTTCGTTTATTATGTCGTTGCGTAGATCATACGTTAATTATCACATCAACGAATAACGATCTTGATTATTCCATCGTAATATTGAGAATCGAATAATAAAATGTATGAATAGCTGTGTAGCTTATCTTTCCTTCCTTCTTTTTTCAAGTCGTCTAGAAGGATTTCCCTTCGCTTGAGTTATTTTTCCATAAAACTGAAGATTTTCTATGCTTGCTAACCTTCTTCAAAGACGATTTTCACAAAATTTTAAAATATTGCTCTAAAATTACCGAGGAAATTACAAGGATAGTAAGGGAATTCAGGGATTGACGCCAACGATCTTATATAGCAGCAAGACTTGGGTAGACTGTCGTTGTGTGCTTCATGACATCTGGGAGCGTAGCGGTGGAATTCAGACGTTTCGTCAATGGAAGAGACGACTACCCATCTGTGATGGCTTTTAATGCTCAAAGATGAGTAATAAGAGACAGCCAAAGACTACATAAAATGCACATACAGCATAGGCTCCGAGTGTCTTCACCAAGAAGAGGGTTTGTTGATCTCCTTAAAGAATATTTAAAAGTTAGGGGACTTTTATAAGAAAATCAAACTTTAATTGGATGATCAAACATATTCCTTGGCGAATACAGGGTGTTGCTGAGTATTTTTTTCATGAAGAATGCGACATAAACTCCTCGCACTAAAAGGTATTGGTCTTCCAAAGGTAAAAGACTTGGAGAATTCTCTTGCTAGTTGAGGACTGTCAATGGATTTTATTGAGTGTGAAAAGATTTCCCAAGAATATCTGCCGCTCGGCCATCATAACCACGAAGTAATTTTGTTTAAAACTTGCCATCTGCAATTCTACTTTTCCCAACTCGTTATGTAAAATTCATTTACATTTCTGTGTCAGAACTGTAACTAGACCCAGAAAGCACTCACTAATCCTATAACCTTCGTGTTTCTACGCTACTAGTTACCTCAACCAAAGTTTGGGCCAAGTGTCGGTACAGTGATACGTGAGGATTCAGGATTTTAACTAAACCACTTCAGTGGAAAGCCGCACAATTTATTTTATACTCCAGGACCAGCTCAGGAGGTCTTGGTGTCGCTTCTCACCAGTGGCCACCGAGGCAAGAAAAGCACATCCTGATGGGGCTTGTGGTGGGCATCGACATTTATTAAGTAGCGATAGCTACTTTATGTTTTCGACCTTCCCATCCGTCTATGCACTCGTCACAAAAGTGAAGTCGTCACAAAAGTGACGTTACAAATACTAAGTCACAAAAATGACGCCACAAAACGATGTCACAAAAATGGTGTCACACAAATGATATCGCATAAATGACGTAACACATAAGCCGTCACAAATATGACGTCACAAAAATGATGTCACAAAAATGATGTCACAAAAATGATGTCACAAAAATGACGTCACAAAAATGACGTCACAAAAATGACGTCACAAAAATGACATCACAAAAATGACGACACGAAAATGACGTTACAAAAATGACCAAAAGTTATGACGTCATAGACCAGAATATCATCACAATATTTAGTGTGACTACCGAAAAGTGCCGTTCTTATGGGAATGGGGGAGGCAGTGTCGGCAGAGACATGTGGGGAGAATGTTATAGTCTGCACTGATAGTGAGGCGATGATTAAGGCGCTCATGTCGCCAGTCGTGAAATCCAAGCTTAAAAGAGTTGAAGGAAACCCTGAAACGGACGTGACTGAGAAATCGTGTAACGCTGGTCTGGGTGCCCGGACACTCTGGCGTGGAGGGTCACGGGAGTGCACATGAGCTTGCGAGGAAAGGTTCGGCAACACCAAGTTGCGGGCCAGAGCCTCTTATAACCATACCACTTAGTTCACATTTCACACACAGCGGTTAAGAGTTGGGTGAGGTCGAAATTCACTAAATATTGGAGTGCCTATGATGGAGGAGCGCACACGAAGCGTCTCTTACCGGCATCCCAAAGGGAAATGGGCTGGAGAATTGCTAAACATGGACAGGGGACGCATCAAGAGGGTGGTGGGTGCGATGCGCACTGTGGATTGAGCAAGCATCTGGCTAAAATGGGACTCTCTAATGATCCCAGCTGCACTTGCGGCCTCGACGAGGAGACGGGCGTTCATGCTATATGTGAATGTCCAAAGTTTTCCTCATCTTCACCCAACTCAATGGTTTATTGGCTATGAAGTTTAGGACTAGGACATTTGACTAGCACCTAAGGGGCTGTTCATAAATTACGTAACGCGAGGGGGAGGTGGAGGAGTTATGAGGCAAGCGTTACGGTTATGAACGGCCCCTAATTGCTTAAAATATTTCGTGCTAGTAGAAGAAAAACTGCATCATTCGTTCATGAAAATTTTGATGTGCCCGAAATCTTGTTTTTACGTTCGTTGCAGTACTGTACTGTACCTAATTGAGGATGGTTCTGCAGTGCTTCACATTTTCCTGACATTAATCATTAACAACGTTCGCGTGATTTTGAACACAGACTCGATGTTTTCGATTGATGCCGTCAAATAATCCCCTCACGGAAAACATGCCCACCAATGCCAAGTCGGTGGAAAATATTTCGCATGACAGAATTTCTATACAATTTATTGTTGACCATCGGTACGATTCCCGATTACCAAATACAATAATCATAATCTAATAATGATTTTCTAATACACCGAACTAAGGCTAAGTAATTTAATGATGCCACAGACAACCGCATTTCATTTAGAAAACACAAAAATAAAACCCAAAATAATCGAACAAACAAACGAAAACCGATAATTTCCTATTTTTGTGGTGAAAAGTATATTTTACTATGGACTGGACACAGTGTTACTATCCGTTCAATGTAAATTTATATTTATCTCAATTATAATGCCACGTGACTTCGGACACGTGTCACATTAATGACCTTGCAGAATTAAGTAGAAATGTGTAAATGCTTCTTGGGATTCAATATCATTATGAACAATATTCTCTTATTGATAACACATTAATGTGGTATTTCCAAATACAAAAGTGGAAATGTTTGCTCTCCTCGAAAAGACGATTTCTTCATTGTTATTCGAAGCGAAACCAAACAGCAAAATCAAACGCTTCATTGAAATGCATAGTTTTGATGAGAGGTCAATGAGTGACGAACAATATTTATAACAATGATGTGACGGTTAAGTGAAGGGCGAATGATGGGATAGTTAGACTGGCATAGATTTTCACAACAAAATGTAAATTTTTTGAATCGATTGTATAAGCACTCGTTGATGCTTGATGCCTCTCGAAAACGACTGATTGCCCGGATGCTTCTCACATTTATTTTTTCTTTTGTTTTCGATTTCCCGAATAATATTTGTGTGATAATTTTGACTGTATTTTCGATCCGTTTGTCCTTTCCATCCCAAGAATTAAAGAGGCGAAATTCCTCTCGAATCTGATAATATCCTCTTGGTGGCTTCATGTACAATCCCGCGATGTAAAAGAGTTCAACAGTTCTATGAAAATATTCTGAACTGTTGAACTCTTTTACATCGTTGACTCGTTGCTTCTAAAGCTACTAAACGGGTTGGTTCTTCGTTCGAATGATTATGAGTTGTAGATGAACTTTGCTCACATGCTTCCCTGCTTACTGCATACATTGAGAATAATACGACCGTTCTTTTCCTTGATCCATACGTAATCCACCACCCTAGCCATAAATTTTAAGAAAACAGATAAATTATTTATTTTGACAAGAAATTCTAATAATATAATCGAATTGACCAACACAAAATGCACCTAAAATTCATTCTTTATTTTGGTGGCTCAAGGGACTCTTTTAAATTGCAATGAATTACAAATCCAACAAAGTTAAACACTAGCACATTTGGTAATACATCACCTTATGGTTTTCTTGACACATTGTTCATAGGGGAATTTATGGTCTGGTTTCTATGTGCCAATAAAATAAATATTTTATTTTGAATGGAAGCTGTTGAATTATTGATATAATGATAAATATAAATCTAAGAAACATTATGCGGCTTTGCCATGGAATAATCAATTGGAACATAAATTTAACGGGTGCCTTAATATACGGTTGATACTCGGTATGAAATAATAATAATCTTTTTTTAGGGAAGAAGATAGACTTCATGTGAAACAGTAAACTCAAATGATTCTTGCAGCTGATTCTTCACTTATCGAATTCGCCGCATGAAACTTTCCACCTTTCAGGTAGTTTTCCGTTGCATGCAATTCTCGATAGACTCAAAATTGTATATTTCAAACTCGTATTTACACTCTCAATTCAATTTGTAATTTACTCCAGTAAAGAAGGGGCTGTTGTAAAACCATACTTGATGAAAAGATGGGAAGGGGGAGGAAGGTAAACTAGACTTATAGAGCAACCAAATATTCAAAAACGAGACTTAACGATCCAGTTAAAAATTATGCGTTCTATTAGACCCGTGCTAAGTATACGGGGGAATTTGTAATTCACTACAAAATTAACTTCTCTTGAATTGTGAGTGGCTTTTAAATGTTAACTTCTCTTTTCACATGCGGTACCTGCCGTTTTGCTTTAAGTATGTACAAATGACTTATCATGATTTCTTCTAGTGTGTAATGTATACTTGTCTCTTGGAGTTTAAAAAAAGCTGAATAATAAAATCAAATAAAAAATTGACTGGTTACCTAGTATAACTGGTATAAAACATAACCAAAGACCCGTACGTATCAGAATAGATGTGACAAACAGAATAGATATGGCAAAGTGACTCGAACGTACCTAAATATACAAATAAGCAAACAATCCGACGTTTTCTGTTCTATTATAACTGTAAGAATTTCAAAGATCCATAGAAATTACCTAAGGTAATGTCGAAGGCCCTACCGAAGTACGTCTCAGACCATTCAAATCTAGAAAAGCTTATATCCAAGGACTAAGTCGTTTTTCCCTAAAGCCCAGAAAAACGTGTTCGCTTAAATTTAATTCTCTATAACTTTGCCTTTGGAACCAACTTTCTAACTCTCATAGTTCTGGAGATCTGGGTCATCCTGCCCAATTATGGAAGTGGCCATATATCAGTATTGGACCATATTTCCTCTTATTATTTCCTCTTATTTTCGCTTAAATTTAATTCTCTACAACTTTGCCTTTGACAGTAAATCTCCATATTGCATAGCTAAGGAAATATAGACGAACGAAAAACTGTTTTCGTACATGGCCAAGAATCTCAATTTCGTCCATTCCATTGGTCCCAGTGCCCAGACCCCTGTACCGATTCCCAAAAAAAATTTTTCCCAGTTTTGTGACATCAAATGCTTTCATTTGACACCAAAATGAGGAATGTCCGTGCTATACTTGCTGAGATATTTGCGAAAAAGCTTCACCGACCTTTGAAAACCCATGTTTTTGGTCACTTCATCGACCATATCTCCAGAACCACTTCATCGATTTTGCTCATCTTCGAACTTGAATCATGGGAGGCATGTACCTTTCAGGGAATACGCTGATCGGTTGAGCCGTTTGGAAAAAAAGTGGAGACGGACGGACAGACAGACGGACAGACGGACATTTTTTTTATTGCTGATTTGTCATATTTAGACGATAATAGATGCATCCCCCCACTCCCACCTCGATCTACCCCATGTTACAATAAAATTGTTTGTAGTAAACGTATAGGACCTCTTGTACTTCGTACGGGTCCAAAAACCAGTTAAGAGCATGCACAAAAATGTGAAGTGTCAAATTTGCGATGTTTTTCAAGACCAGAATCCTGCGTAAATTACAAATTATTCCAAATTATAGCTTGTGTAGGATGAAGAGGGTGAAGAGGATGAAGAATTCAACAAGTTACTAATTATAAACCTCTAATGTCCGTCTGTTTATCTGTTTTTTTATTTATTTATTTGTCTATTTATAAGTATGTCTGTAACGATCCCGTTATTTTTGCGTTTAAACTGGCGAAGAAAAAAAAAAATATTTTTTGATATGTTGTCGGGTATGGTGCAAAACGTCGAGAAAACATGTTTCGGGTTGGGATATTGTTCTGAAATAAGAGAGTTATGGGTCAAGAAAGGTTGAAAATTGAAAATCGGCCAAAAGTCAGTCAAGATAACGTCTTAGAGATTTAGTTGGGGAAGCAATGTCTTAGAGTTTTTGATGGCCTACAACTTTGTAGAAGAAAACTTTTTGATCCGACTTCATGCGGAGGAGCTAGGCAGCAAAAACTGTTAAAATTTTGGGGTTTCCTCACTTTGTTGTTAGAGAACTTTTGTTGTTGGATAAAGTAGAGATACTTTTTGGGTGCCAATCGATAGTGGAGGCTTAGGGCAACAAAATTGCAAAACAACGTTGGTTGAGAAAGTTTCATACTCCCGAGCTATAGGTCGTTCTTTGGAGATTTTGTCCACTTATTAACCTATATCTCGGCCGGTAGTTGCCGGAATGAGGCCAGTGAGGTGTCACATGAAAGGTTTCAACAGTGTGAAGGTAGCGGAATTTGGTTAAAGGAAATCGGTTGAGTGGTACGGTGCCCAGGGTCGATCAAAGGAGGCAAGTATGGGCAAAAATTTGCTCCGCTGCCCGAAAATTACTGAAAAATTAATTTTTGATATGTTATCGGGGATGGTCTAAAACGTCAAGAAAACATGTTCCGGGGTGGGATATTGTTCTGAAATAAGGGAGTTATGGGTAAAAAACGGGTCAAAATTGAAAATCGGCCAAAAGTCAGTTAAGACGTTGTGTTAGAGATGTGTTCGGGGAAGAAAAGTCTTAGAGTTTTTGATGGCCTGCCACTTTGTAGAAAAAACTTTTTGATCCGACTTCATGCGGAGGAGCTAGGCAGCGAAGAGTGTTATAATTTTGGGGTTTCCTCACTTTGTTGTTAGGGAACTTTTGCTCTTGGACAAAGTAGAGATAATTTTTGAGTGCCAATCGATAGTGGAGGCTTGGGGCAACAAAATTGCTGAACAATGTTGGGTGAAAAAATTTCATACTCCCCAGCTATAGGTCGTTCTTTGGCGATTTTATCCAGAGCTGGAGCACTTATTAACCTATATCTCGGCCGGTAGTTGCCGGAATGAGGCCATTGAGGTGTCAAATGAAAGGTTTCGTCAGTGTGAAGGCAGCGGAATTGAGTTGAAGGAAATCGGTTGAGCGGTTCGGTGTCCAGGGTCGGTCAAAGGAGGCAAAAATGGACAAAAATTTGCTCCGCTGCCCGAAAATTACTGAAAAATTAATTTTTGATATGTTGTCGGGTATGGTGCAAAACGTCGAGAACACGTGTTCCGGGGTGGGATATTGTTCTGAAATAAGGGAGTCATGGGTAAAAAACGGGTCAAAATTGAAAATCGGGCAAAAGTGAGATACGGCGTTGGTTTCTTCGACAAAGTTTCAGAGTTCTGTTAGTAGAATCGGCGATAAATGGCCAAGTGATATAACGACCTTCAACATTACGCATCATTATTTAAAACAAAAAATTATTTGCTTTGGCTCTCTGAATGGCTAACAAGCGAAAATGATAAAGCCTGCGTAGCCCCTAGGGGCGGGGGTTCGACTAGTTTGATTATAAAGATCGAAAGCTGCTCTGAAAAGTCATCGCATTTCAAGTTCGTTTACGATGTTATTTTAAAGCAAATTTGTACCTTCATACTAAAAATTTTTGTATTCTGATTCGTCTATTGTTCGTTTAAGAGTCATCCTCTCATAGTACATGAGCTATAATTTTCAATAATTTGTTATTTACGCAGGATTCTATTCTAAACAAATATCGCAAATTTGACAGTTCACATTTTTGCGACGTGCTCTTAATGTAATTAAGTGGTACACATTATGTTAAATATATGTTTTCTCTCTCTCTGTGTTGCGCATAATTTCGGCGTTAAACATCGACCTGAAGGAAACCAAAAAGGTTGAGAGTGAGAGTAAAAATGCTCGATAAGATCATTCCTTCAAAACTTTAAATTTTGCTGTTAGAAAGACAAAGAATCTAAAATTCAATGAATTCAATTCTTTCTAACATTACGAGTCTGATATCTCGTTGAAATCGAATAGCATTTAGGATTTCGAAATGTTGGCGATGTTATTTGTCGCAGTTGTTAAAGTAAACGAGTCGCAATTTAACTCAAATGTAAGTGTCCCTAACTCATTGTAGAACTTGAATAACATCGTTTCGGACCACAAAATCAGGGTGTGAGAAAACCAATAAGATAATATTTTGTCAAACCCGTAATTTACCAAACTCATGAGAAAATAAACAAAACTCATCGAACGTACGTTATGCAGTTGTATACGCAGAAAACGTGCTCAAAATGTCCTTCAAATATTTCCAGTGATATATTGCAAGCCTTAATTGCACACTACAACAACAACTAAACAGACACATGAAAATTGACCATAGGATAATGTCAATACCAATTAGCAATGGTCACCGTACAATCTATTTAATTTCTGTTTCTGACCAAAGCTGTGACAATGTTTAATCAAACATATCTGGAAATCCAACTCGGCGTACACACACTTTCTATGTCTTTTCAATGTTTGGATGGTGATCGTGTACATATCGTATACAATTAAGTGTTCATTATTGCGTTATCCTCAAACAATAAATGCGTTTACCAGCAACCCCAATATTTTTATATTTTCCTCCGTTGTGAAACACATATAATTAAAATCAATTCGGTTTCGATACTTCGACATTACCGCATCGTAATCGAATCGAACAAGAGATGTGAATGCTCCGTTTAAAGTACAGCAATCAAACTTGACTATTTCATTTCATAAGTCATCATTGCACTGCCACTGTGACATCCCCCTATCATCTTTTTTTTATTTAAAAATTGTTGTTTTTGTCAACGAAAGTAATTAGTTCCTCTGGTTTTTATGTTCAATTCGGTTCAATTACATATCACTTACATAACATATGTCATTGTTTGATTATATAGATTGGATTGCATTGCATGGTAATTTAAATTTAAAAACAAATTCAAATAAAAACCATATGGTTGAGCGACATAGTGAACAACTATGATGATGATGTTTCAATATCATTAACCCCTAAATTTTACTAGTTGGCTTTTTTCTATTGTATATACACAAAAGTCAATAAACTTTTTAACTTTACACATAATCAAGATCTGGTGTAATTTGTATTAAAGCCACTTACCTGTTGGGGTGGTTTACATTCTTCAATATTTGTAAGACTTTTGTTGTCATTAATGAGGAGAGCTACAGGAGAATTACGCTCTAAAGATTTCCTATTATTAAAATGTTGTTACATAGTATCGTTATAATGAAGTTCTGTTATTTAGGGAAGAATTCGCTTATTTCCATTACCCATCTAGAGACAGCACAGATTTTACTTTCATGTGGATAACATGAGTTGCGTTCTTGCGTATCTAAACCACGAGATATATATGGCCATTAGTGCGCCGACTAGGGATTGCAACCGGTTTTAAAAACCGATAAAAACCGGGAAAAAACTTTAGTGATTGAAAACCGTTTACCGGTTTTCTGCGTTTGCGATACCGGTTTTTTCATCAATATTTTTAAATTAAAATAATGCGCCCGCACTGACGTTTTGGACCGTACTTGACTGACTAAATTGATTTTCTTATACAAATAATGAAAAAAGCGAAAAGTAGGAGGCGTTACGTCGACGTGAGGCCAGTCTTCTCCCTGCTGCTGCCGTTGTATCGTTTACATTGACATAACTACAATATCGAAATATTAATCTGTCGGCGAAGCTATAGTCGTTGATTTGGGAAGGCGTATATTAGAAAGGCGTACGAATCTGTGTGGTGTTCTGAAGTATATATACGTCAGGGAAACTTTTCATCTTTGTGCTCACTATCGACTAATATGTCCGCTGAAGTTTCGAAATTCTCTCTAATACCGAATCGGACAACAGTAGAATATGTCATAATGCTTGTGGTGTTGTTTCGTTGCCGTTTGCATTAAATACACCTAACAATAATAAATTTGCTGACGCGTTTGCATAAACAGGAAAATGATGTCGAAGAACAGGTAAAACTTCAAAAATTACAAATACAAACATCCCCTCCTCTTCATTGATGTTTGATATGTAGTCAGAGCCACTTTTATCAACTGATGTGGATGTCACTAAAAAAGGAAAAATCAACGGTCCCGGTCAGTCTTGCATCAGGAATTGTACAATGCGATTGTACAGCTGAAATTGAAAAAATTAAATCGAAGGCGTGTTTCTCAAAAATTGTCAGACAAGAAATTAAATTGATGGAAGTTGGAAGTGTAGTCGTGGGCAATTTGACTTAATGTTACGAATACTTTTTAGCAGTAAAACCAACTAGTATAGAGTTCGAACGAGCTTTCTCGTCTTGTGCTTTTCTGTGTCCGAAAGTTAGGTGAAAAATGTCTGACGACACACTTGATTTGAAGCTTCTCAAACACTAAAATACATTTACATTTATTGGTTCCAAGTACCAAAATCGTATTTTTCTAAACCAAAACACTGTGAATTAATCATATCGAAAGTTACCGGTTTTTTACCGGTAAATTTTCTAAAAAAAACCGGTTTTCGAAAAAACGTCGGTAATTGCAATCCCTAGCGTCAACTGCCAGCCAAAAGTACAAAAAAAATGCGTCGCCGTCGAAAATGTTTTTGACGTGCGCCTGTGGTAAAGTTGGAGACTACTTTACCACAAGACTTATTTGTCATCTTCCGAAATTATATGGGAACTGATAACATATCCGTTTACCATCAATTATTAAACGAATTTCCGGACATTCTCGACATGTCTACATTCCACTCATCAAAACGCAAACACACCTAAAGCTTTCGCTTTACAAGGCAACTTGCTAAAATTTTTAATTTGCTTTTACTAACAAATCAAATATTAGCATTCAAATATATGGCATCAAACTGATAACATGAATTTGTTTTGATCAGTTCCCATACGCCGATTTGCGCCGCCGCCGAAAGTAAGAAAACTGCATCGCCGCCGCTACCGCTGATCGTTTTTTGCCGAGTGGAATTCGGACAAAAAACGTATGCAGGGGACCCGTACGCATCAGAATAGATGTGGCTAACAGAATGGATTTTGCAAAAAGATCCCAAAGTATTAAAGGAAACGTTGCCTTAACTCTTAAGTGTATGAAATTATGTCCTCATTAAATTGCCGAAGGGGCAAGATTGAAAAACCCGTCCGAAGAAACGACGCAAAAAACATCTTCAATAATTAAAAAAGCCCGAAACTGAAAAAATGCACAAAATTTGAAAAAAAATTGCACTAGGCCCGATCTTAGAACCGACCTGAAGCACTTAGGAGCCAGAACTGAATCTCTAATTAGGCCCAACGTGTTTTTTCTACATAAATCGGGTAAATCTTACCCGATTTTCAAAAAATTTGGGCAAAATGGGTAGAAGTTACGGTCGAAAAAGTGGTAAAAAACGTGTTTTTTTTAAGGTTGGCGGAACTTTTTGACTTATATCTCTGCGAAATTAGAACGGAAATCGCTCTTGGAAGTTTTATGGGGATCAGAAAATCACGGAAATTAAATTAGTCAAAATCTGTTGAGTGGTTCGGGCTGTAGAGTCCTCAGTGTGAGCCCAACTCACGCTGCGCGATCCTACACGATATTTGGTGGTTATTCGTGACTATTTCTTTAAGATGAGGTTTTTTGTGCAATGTTGCAGAGAAAAAAGAGGCGAACTTTTTTGTTCATGGAAGAATGGATCAGAGGCCTTTCCTAAGTGCTCTAGGTCGGTTCTAAGATCGGGCCTAGTGCAATTTTTTAGGTTTCTGTTAGTGCGGGAAGAATATCGCTTCCAGTAACTGATGTAGTATCTTACGAAACCGAGCCGACCTAGTGATAACAATTCTATTAAAATACGCATACGTACGCATCAAAACATATGTAGCAAATTTCGCAGAGACAAAATTCAAAAAGTTTCACCAACCTTCAAAAAATCAAGTTTTTGACCACTTTTTCAACGTAACTTCGGAAGTTCATGAATGATATTGATCAAATTCAACCCCGTAATCTTATTTACTTACTTAACAGTCATACTTAACCCAGGCGGGTTTTTGCTGACTCCACAACAGCGCGCCACCATCGCTGGCGATCCTCAGCTACCAATTTCCAATTCCGAACGCCCAACTCTCGCAGATCACTTTCCACACAATCGATCCATCTTTTCTTCGGTCTACCTCAAGGGCGTGAACCCGCGATCTGGTTCGTGAAGACTTTTTTGGCTACTCTTTCATCTGCCATTCGAAGCATCTCAGCCTGCTTTCTTGATTTAATGTTAAAGTCCAGGTTTCGCTGGCGTATATGGCAACGCTCCTGACTAGTGTCTTGTATAAACGATATCTCGTGCTAGTGTTTTGAAAAGATGTTTCAATGCGTAAAAGCACCTGCTCGCTTGCACCGTCCGAGTCTCAAGTTCTTCATCTAGATCATTGGTGACGTTCACAATGAACCCGACATATTTGAAAGACTGAACAACCTCAAAATTGTACTCGTTCATGTTTTGTCCGATCCTTGACCTTTTTCTTCTATCGAGTACAAGGTATTTTGTTTTTTCCTCATTAATAATCAGTCCAACTTTTCTGGCCGCCTCGTCCACCTCCACCAGACTTTCTTTCACTTTAATCGTTCCTCTTCCCAAGAGGTCCGTGTCGTCCGTGAAAGCGGGGAATTGCTTGGCTGTATTTAAAACAGTTCCGTGCCAATTAATCGACAGCGCTCTAGCTACCTTTTAAAGTGCCAAGTTGAACAGAAGGGTAGACAGGCGGTCTCCTTGTTTGAATCTGGTTTCAATAGTAAAGGTGTCAGATAGCGTGTGTCGCATCAGTATCCTGCATCTCGTGTCCTTCAGTGTCACCTTTGTAAGTCGTATCTGTTTCATCGGTATTCCGAACTCCTTCATGATTGCAAAGAAAGCCATTCTGTCCAGCGACTCATACGCCTGCTTGAAATCCACAAAAAGTTGATGTATCGTGATGTTGTATTCATAAGCTTTCTCCATTCTGATGGTGAATATCTGATCAATGGTTGATCTTCCTTCCCTAAAACCGCCATGGTATTCTCCAATCACTTCTTCCGCATAAACTTCAAGTCTGTCGAACAGGATGCTTGCAAATACTTTATACGCTGAGTTTAGAAGACAGATGCCTCGGAAATTCTCGCAAATCAGCTTGCTCCCTTTTTTGTGTATCGGAATCATAACTCCAGTCTTCCATAACTCCGGCATCTCCTCCTCATTTCATACTGTTAGTACGATTCGATAGAGTCTCCTCCACAGAGGCTCTCCAGCTGCTTTGATCAGTTCGATTGGAATATTGTCCTCACCTGGAGCTTTGGAGTTCTTAAGAGAAATCATTGCCTTTACCATTTCATCATAAGACGGTTCTTCTATGTTAGGCTCCACGCGCTGATGTGGTTATGGGTTGGTTGTTGTGTTAATTGGGGACGGTTCACCAAGTTCTTGAAGTATTCTAGGAACTATTATAGGAATTACTGAGTAGGAAAGTTTTCAAATGAACAAAAAGTGTTGTGAGTGTATTATGAACCACCCCATTCCTCTGACTTTCTTACTTTCGGATAGGAGGTAGCATACTGAGAAAGTGTTCATGTCCATCCTATTATCATACGTACCACCGAAAATCCCCTGTATGAGTCAATTTCCCTCGCTTTCCAACCTTATGAAAAAATTTCATATAATTCGTCTCGCGTAACATTACTCTGAGAATAAGATGAACAAGATATTTTAAAACCGATTTCTTCAACAAAATCCTTTTTGAAAATAGAAATAGCAAGAATATACATAAGCAGTCTTCTTCTTCATTAGCTCCACAGACAAGTTAAACTCTTTCTTGGTAACGTATACTTTTACACCAGGTTAACACGAAGAAACTTTATTAAAAACCTAAAACCGCTGAATCATCAAAAGCTATAACCTCAAAGAAACTTTAAATGGCTCAACCACTAAAACTAATTGAATACGTTATTGTCGATCTATGCACCTCATCCTTTTAGCTCTATTTCACTTTGCTACAAATACATTACATGATTAAAATCAACTAACTAAAACCAATTAATCCTTGAAATTCTACAAAGACACGGTAATTTAACAACATCAAACAAATAATATTACTAAATAAATGACTCCTTTTTGCCATAACCACAAACACTCTTATATATACGGAGAAAACTTCCTCAGATGGAAATCCACGATAACACCTCTTACTACTTCATTTGTAAGAAAATACCGCACAAACTTTGCATATCCGAGAAAATGTCAAATCCATCTTATTCATATGTGAAGCTCTTTAATGGAAACCGAATGAGCAGACACTTTATGTGAAATGGAAAGCAAATGGCACAATAACATAACTACGTATAAAGTTTGCATTATTCGCCATATGGCATGGAATGGTGATACACACCATCCACTTTGAAGATGCATTATGAAACACAAAAGCTGAAAAGAAAATGGACAAACTCAAATGTTTACACGTCAAAGCTCTGAGAATTCTACATTTAGACAAACGACTGTTACTTACAAAGGAAGGATCATAAAAAGGATTGACAATATAAACTCTCAAGTTATTTACTGGGTTTCACATAAAGAAAACTTTGTTTGCATAATCCTCGTGTGTATAGACTTTATTTCTTATCACACATAATATATCGAATGTTGATTGCCTTTTACGGTTAATTTAAAGTTACAATATTCTCCCCTTATTTTACAATGTTCTTCCAACATTTTCGACACCGTCGTCGTCTGGTATTTGTATCGTAACACCAATAGCCAACGGATGGCTGGTCAATTTAATGGTTTTTATGGTCCCATCTACCTAACTATACACACGAGTGTAGGATATTTACAAATTGCTTTACGATGATAGACGGAAATTTCGAATGAGAAAACTGAAAAGTTTAATTCATTACGGAAGTGAATTTCATGTGCGCTACTTTTCACTACTTCAGTAGCAGTTAGGGGGTCGAATTGAATAGCCACTTTAATTAAATTTGAATAAGGCTGCTAATTTCATTTTAATCATGATTTCCTTTCGGTCGAATTTGTGAAAAATTGTTGCTTTTAACCACAAAGCAAAAATTTTTCGACATTGTGAATGATGATCGCTTTTGATACTGAATTATACTGATGTGAGATGTTCAATGTCTTTTAATCCGGTTGTTCACATGTCGCACTTTTTCGCTGCTGAATGTTAGAGCTAATCAGTCAATATGTTCATAATCGTTGCTACGTCGGCTTATGTCAAAGTACACGAAATTTCAACATAAAGTGCATAAGGAGGAAGAAGCCATTCACAAAATGCTCCGATAAAATCGCAGTTTTTTTACCCCTCCCTCTTCACACGCCTATTTCCTATTTTCATACATTAAGAGCACAGGGCCGCTTGTCAAATCCCCTCCTCCCCCCTTTCGATTCCAACGTATCTCTATGGATAAGTACGAGATCGACTTGTCAAAACGTAGTAAACTTCATAATGAAATGCACAAAGATACGAAGTTCTTCGAAAAAGGGTGTATGGCGTTTACTAAGACGTTTGTAACCAGCCGGATCGGGACCCGTGAGCTATTGGGTTTTTCGTTTTAGGGTCTAAATAAGAGAAATATGAAAAAAAAATTGTCCGGCCGTCTGTCTCTAACTCGAGTAAAACTTGACCGATCCATAAAGGAAGTCCGCATTTTTTTCGATATTTTTTACCCCCTCCCCCCCCCCCCCGTCCACAAAATGTATGGAAAAAATTTGCAAAATGTATGGAGCGTCCGCTTTCGCTAATCCCCCCCCTAAAAAGTGGACGTCTTTTATGGATGTTCCCTAGGGCCCATGTTTACATAAATCGGGTAAATCCCATTGTTCACTCTTTTTCTATTTGAGAGGTAACCGAGTACCGAATTATATTCAAAAATAAATTTGGGCCCGATGTCTGTGCTTAGAGCTCAACTGGACCTCAATTCGGCCCGAAGGCCGGCCCTGAATATCATATCATATCAGAATAGATGCAGCAAACAGAGTTGATGTTACGAAAAGACTCGAACGTATTTAAGTCAATTGCCTTAACTCTGAAGTGTATGAAATTTCGTCCACATTAAATTGTACTGGAAATTGCCGACAAAATTGACCCCCAAACAGACAAAAATGTGCATCTCAATTTTTTCTACAACAAAGGAAAAAACCATTTTTTTGTCTAGGGCAGACTTTAGGACCGACCTAGTTCCATAAGGAAATGCCTCAGAAACATACTTCCATAGACAAAAATGTTTCCCTCAGTTTGCTCTGCAACATAGCAAAAAAAAAAATTTTTTTTGTTAGGGCCACCTTAGGACAGACCTGAGGCCCACTTCAGCCCTAAGCACAGGCACCGGGGCACCGGGTCCAAATTTGTTTTTGAATTACCTCTCAAATAGAAAAAGAATCGACAAAATCAATTAGGATCTATCCAATTTATGTAAGCATACACGTTGGGCCCTAGTAGAAACTCAGTTTGATGGTCCTGACTGAGTGCAAGAGTTATGTACAAAAAATATGTAGAGCGCTAGCAGAGACTCGTTTTTAGTGATCTAGCTAGATCCTAGGGCCCAATCTCAAAAAAAGTTTCTCCCACAAATAGTAAGGCTTTCATAGACCTGTCGATTAAAAAAACAGTTATGAAAATCGGAAAAAATTTTCTCGAGTTATGTACAAAAAACACGTATGGCCCTAGCATAGAATCGTTTTTAGTGCCCTAGCTAAGTCCAAGGACTAAAATTCAAAAAACGTTTCTTCCATAAATTGTCGGCCATGCCCAGATCTTTCAAACAAAAAAAAAATTAATGAAAATGGGAATAGATTTACTCGAGTTATTTACAAAAGACCAAAAACCACTTAAACGGCCCTAGTTCGGCGGCCCTTTGGGCTACATTTCCCAGATTCAATCCCATAAAAGATTTTTCGATTACCTTTTAGGGAAAAAAAAAATTTTTGAAAATCGGTTTCTCAAGTTGACAGACGGACGGACAACGTTTTTATTGTTAATTCGTCATCTAAGCACCAGGATCGATGCTCCTCGTTCTTCGTACGGGTCTAAAAACTTTTTACTATGTTGCAGAGCAAATCAAGTATAAAACATTTTTGTCTATGGAAGTATGTGTCGGTCCTAAGGTCGGTCGGTCCTAAGGTCGACACTTGACAAAAAAATTTTTTTTTGCTGTGTTGTAGAGCAAATTGAGGTGAACATCTTTGTCTGCGGAAGTATGCGTCAGAGGCATTTCCTTATGGCCCTAAGGTCGGCGCTAGACGAATAATGGTTTTTTGCTATGTGTAGAGAAAATTGAGAGAAATATTTTTGTCTATGAAAGTATTAGGCCGAGGCCTTTCTCGAGAACCCTAGGTCGGTACAAAGGCCAACCCTAGCTCGAAAAATAGTTTTTTGCTTCGTTATAGAGAAAATTGAGGTAAACATTTTTGTCTATTTGGGAGTGAATTTTGTGCTTTCGGAAGGATTTTTTTACACTTGCTTCGGACGATTTTTCAGTATTTCCCTCTCGGCAATTTCCAATACAATTTAATGTGGACGTAATTTCATACACTTAAGAGTTAAGGCAATATTAACATAAATACGTTCGAGTCTTTTCGTATGTTTGCATATGTTTTATTGATGATTTGCACTTTTGCATGTCAATTTAGTGCATTATTTTTGGACCCGTACGAAGTACGAAGATCCTATAAGTTTACTACAAATTCAGGGCTCCCACATGTCCGATTTTTAAAAATTGTCCGTCTCCACTTTTGTAAACGGGTGCACCGATTACCCTGAACTTTTTACTGAAAGGTTCAAAGATGAGCAAAATCGATTGTATAGTTCCGGAGGTATGGTCGTAAAGGTGCTCAAAAACATGGTTTTTCGATGGTTATTGAATCTTTTTCTTAAATATATCCAGAATTATGGCAGTTAGAAAGTTACTTTCAAAAAGAAAGTTGTGGAGAATTGAATTTTAACGAACACATGTTTCAGGGTTTTGGGGAAAAACAACCAAATCCCAGAATAAATCCACTTCTAGAAATGGTAAGGACGTATCTGTAGAACTATGGCACTGAACTTCGGGAGGGCTTTTGACATTACCTTAAGGTCATTCATTTCTGTGTGGTGTTCTAATTCTGAAAGTTCTAAAAAAAACTTGAATATGTATTCTGATACGCTATATGTTGAGAGTTTGAGACGCTTATTTTGGTACGTTCGAGTTTCTTGGTCAACGTCAATACTGATTACATATGTTTGGACCCGTACGAAGTACGAAGGTCCTATACGTTTACTACAAATTCAGGGCTCCCACACATTCAATATTTCAAAAATTGTCCGTCTCCACTTTTTTTTCGAAACGGCTGCACCGATCACCCTGAACATTTTTTTCGCTGAAAGGTACATATGTCCCATGGTTCAAGTTCAAAGATGAACAAACTCGATCGGGTAATTTCGGAAATATGGTCGAAAAGGTGTCCAAAAACATAGTTAGGTGAGACTTTTTCTCAGATATCTCTAGAATTAAGGCAGTTAGAATGCTACTTTCTAGGACAAAGCTGTAGAGAACCAAATTTTAGCGAACACGTGTTTCAGGGTTTTCCCCAAAAACGTCCCAATCCCGAGAATTAGCCACTTCTAGAAATGGTAGGGATGATTCATGTATCAAGAACTATGACAGATAGAAAGTTGCTCCGAAAGGCAAAGTTGTAGAGAAATAAATTTTGGCGAATACGTTTTTCAGGGTTTTCCCCAGAAACCTCCCAATCCCGAGACTTAGCCATTTTTAGAGTTGGTAGGGATGAGTCATATCTCAAGAACTATGACAGATGGAAAGTGTCTTCCAATGACAAAGTTGTAGAGAATTAAATTTTAGCGAACACGCGTTTCAAGTTTTTCCCCAGAAACGTCCCAATCCCGAGATTTAGCCACTTCTAGAATTGGTAGGGATGAGTCATATCTCAAGAACTATGACAGATAGAAAGCTGCTTCCAATAGCAAAGTTGTTGAGAATTAAATTTTAGCGTGTTTCAGGGTTTTCCCGAAAAATGTCCCAATCCTGAGATTCAGCCACTTGTAGAACTCAGAGTAGATAACGCGTGATTGGTGTCAGAGTTCAGAAAATGTACTTCGGGAGGGCTTTCGACATTACTTTGGGTAATTTCTGAGAGTCGTTTAAATTCTGATAGTTCTAAAAGAACTTGACTTTGCATTCTGATGCGCATTTTATTTATGATACTAGTAAGAGTTTGGTACATCGAGACTTTTCGCACGTGAAGGCTTTACGTACGGGTCTTTGCATATGTTTTTCTATGTAAAGTTACAAAATTACACTTCAATTTGCTGCATTTGAACATTACTTACAGAAATGACAAAGAACAATTACATTGCAAAATTAAATGATCATCACAGATAAAACACTTCCTCTAAATTTTCTGATAGTTGGAAACACCCCATTACAGCAGGCTGCGTTTCCCCGTTATAGCCATGCTTAACTGTTATTTAAGGAACTTTTTAGATCTTGGTTCGTCAGTCTTTTGTGTAGTCATTTTACCTAACTCATTGAAAAATTTAATTGCTTCTGGTGCACATGGCCCCATCGTTTCGACGGTGAACGGTACAAATACAACGGTACAAATTTCGTTCAATTCAATTCTTGTATTTAGAAATTTTCCGCTTTGCTTTTTCGATTGCCACTTTTGTGCTATGTTTGAGATTGCTGGGTGCAAGTGGAATACCACACAAGAATTTGCCCTCTGTGCCAAGGAGTCAAGCTCATGCCATCGACCCTTTTCCCATCTTCTCCGAATAGCCCTGGTGGTTCTAGTCTCGCTGGAATGCCTACTGTCGCTAAAGCTCTTTTAATGATAAGGTTTTGTTCTGCATGTCTAAACCATCTGCCTGCACTTTTTTTGCATTTGAGACCATGCCTTCCTTTACTTTTTACGATATCGCCACAAACACATTCATGAGGCGCACATATGTCCATGCCTAATCGGAGCCCCACCATGATTCGAAAGGAATTATATTATCTAGAAGCGTACCGATTGCTCTTGATCGCTAAGAATCTGGCTTTGTCACCTTTGTCGTAGAATTTCAGTTGATCCAGTAAGCGATTTATTTGGATGGAGTCCCAACTTTTTTGTAATTCTGGGACTTTTGGTTGAATCGTTTCGGGATTAAGACGTTGCCACGCGATCGTACTATCTTCGTAATGAGATATTTCTTCAATTTTCAGCGAAGGTAGGTTTAACATAATGCCAATTGTTGAAGCTAATCCATTAACAGATGATAAGAAAGCAGGCAGGGCTAAGTCTTGCACTCTCCGTATTCTAAGTCCACCGCAACGTATCGGTAATGTTGATAGAATCCATTGTTCGTGGTTCAACTTCGAATCCGTGATGGTTTCTAACGTTGATTTTATTGCTTCATCCACTTTTTCCAGCAGTGTCTTGTGATTCCAAGGTGGTGATGTCCTGATGTCATGTAAAGTTTATGCATCTAATCGTGAATCTCGCTGTACTTCGACAGAAGCCGATGTCGCGCTTAATTTGTCAAATGAACAGTAGGTTAGGTCAGCGGCGCAGGGTTTCATTCGGGCCAAACTTTTTTTTGTAAAAAACAATATCCTTACGTATGTTGAGGGCATATGTCAGTGCAGAGTGGCGCGATGGTAAGTAATCCTCAGTTTGTCAGTTGGCGTATTGTGTCGATATACTTTGACATGAGCCGTTGGCTCACGAAAGGCGTGGATTAGTACAATTTGTTGTGATTATTCACTTGTATCATTCTGCCGGTTTTAAGTTTTGGATATTTTAGAAAGATTGAGCTGGGCTTTTCGATTCAAACAGTGTGTGTGAAGGAAGGGTTCAAAGAAGATCACCTTCCTATGTATATCTCCTCATCACACAACTACACATGCTGAAATGCCCACGATTCCTCAACTAGCGACAAATGAATTCGTTATGCCTACTTCTAATCCGTTGTGAATTTATCTTTCAATTTTAAAATCCACACAAAATTCGTTTCACTTCTTTTGTCCATTATAATAGAACTTGCCACCATTAAAATTCGCTGAACTGCAAACATTCTAGAATTACTTAAGAAACATGGACTAATAAAATGTATTGACTCGTTGCCAATCTGTTCAATAATATATGGGGACGTAATAATATTCCATTGTACTGGCAGTGGTTTATTATGATAAAATCCTGTCTCATAAAAATGTTTGCGATTCTATTTTGTATGGAAGATATCGTTAAATATTTTTACGGTGAGAATTTGAAATAGTGCTTTAAAATAGGGGTTGTTTGCGACAAAGACGCAGACTTTGTTGCATGTAAATTTGAAAAAAGGAAAATATCTTTGTTGCACCAAATTTATTGCTTATAGCTTATGACCTCTGCTTGGGTCTCTCAATATAATTTTCATATTTTATAGATCGTGTTGTCAATTTAATTATTTTCTCTTCTTTGTAATACATTGTTGCAGCTAATACTTGTCGAGACAGTCGCGTATCAACAAAATGTAATCTTTCTAACGAAGACGGTATACAACGAAAAAAACTCGATTCTTCGTCTTTTAGATAATTACATGGCATGCTCTTTATATTATTCGTTTATGATTGACAAGTGTTCACCATTCAAGATTAAATGAAGAAAATAAATACGATTTCATGATTTCTATCCCTTCATGGTCCACTGAACTTATATAATCAAATTTCTTAGCGCACCTAGATTTATAATATTGAATTACTCAGTTCACCACACTCACCCTATTTTTAATGCGACAGAGAGTATTATAATACATTTTCTCGCCATATTACGAACGAAGAAAATAAAAAAAAAGGAAAAAGATTTTCTCTGTTTAGTGTTATCGTGTCATACTTCATACTTAGTATTATGTAACAAAATGTCTCCTTAATTCTTTTAATATAAATTGTGTGCTATTTGTTGATGGAGGATGATTACATTCAATATTTGGGAGAATGCTAGCAAGGTAAGAAATAAGATTATCAGAGGGTAAACCGATTTGTTTCCTTCACATCTGGGTTGTAACACAAGACTCAATAATCAAATTATTTTGGCAGCTAGATTTATAGAGTAGACACAGTTATATCCGAATTATTCGATGTGACAATATAGCCAGGAAAATAGTCTCGAATAGGGTAATTAGATCAATGATCCGTAAATTAAAAGACACATACGCGTAGTGACAAAGATAAATGTTAAAGATTTAGATGCTTGGAGGTGCATATGGCAAGATTTGGTAAGATTTTTATTTTTTATTTGATGTCTTAAAGATGCCCGCGCAATCGTCCGTTTAGTTCTTCGTTTTGCCTACGTTGACTGGACAGTTGACAGTAAAACAATGGAAAACTGCCATTTACATTCACAGAGGCAAAACGACCACTCGGGCACCCTAGTGAGATTGTTTTTCAATCTTTGGAAATTTGTATATTGCCATAGTCGCAAATACCCCTCAGTACAGGTGCGACAAAAAAGTTAATAAACAGAAATAAATCAAATACATTACACTAAGCTTTGATAATGTTGAAAAACGTCTACTCAAACGGTGGCAGGACATTTCTCCGCCGCAAATAACGCCCGGGGCGTTAATAACACCCGGGGCGTTATTACGCCCGCCCGGGCGTTATTAACGCCTGCACTCCGGGCGCTAATAACGCCCGGGGTGCTATTAACGCCCGCACTCCGGGCGCTAATAACGCCCGGGGTGCTATTAACGCCCGCACTCCGGGCGCTAATAACGCCCGGGGTGCTATTAACGCCCGCACTCCGGGCGTTAATAATGTCTGGGGTACTATTAACGCCCGCACTCCGGGCGTTAATAATGCCCGGGGTGTTATTAACGTCCGCACTCCGGGCGCTAATAACGCCCGGGGTGTTATTAACGCCCGCACTCCGGGCGCTAATAACGCCCGGGGTGTTATTAACCCCCGCACTCCGGGCGCTAATAACGCCCGGGGTGTTATTAACGCCCTCACTCCGGGCGCTAATAACGTCCGGGGCGTTATTAACACCCGCACGCCGGGCGTTAATAACGCCCAGCTGAATAATTCGATAAACGCTACAAAATGGCACTTTAATGAATAACTTTACTTATAGATCATGTAACTAGAAGAAGTTGACTAAGGGGAAGACTTTCTTTATACAGGACGTCAATAGAAGGATAGCTAATTTAGCTTCTTACGTCACAAGAAGTAAATGGTTCAACATATGATTGTCTCTCGCAACAACATCACCACGCAACAATACACACCAACATCACACGACCACAACAAAACCAACCTATCATTCAACACAGGCACTCAAAACATCCTTTTTTGTAGTGTATTTCAGTTAAAGCCGAATAGGGCAAATGCTCTCGACAATCTTTTCAGCACTAGAATTACAAAGACACTATTGCGAAGCTAGAAAGCACCCAAAATTGTTTTCCTCTTTGGGAGCATTCTACATTTGTGATTCACAAGCGAAGGCTGTCCTAGAACACACCTCTTTTGAAAATCTGATAGGACAATATTGGTAAAAACTTTGTAAAAACATAGGGGAATGAGGGGAAATTCCGATTATCGGGCAATACCGACCAGGGCAACATTTCGTATTTGGCGCTTTTTAGACTCGTACGAAGAACGATCGCCGGTTAATTAAAGGGTACATGGATCTCAACAGCCTATTAGATTTAGTCATTAGGAATTCAATATGAGCCCTATACTTCAATTTTGGGTCGAGCATCATCCCCAAGTATTTAATTGATGATCCCCATTCGACATTCATGCCATCAACTTTAAGCCTTTTTTGCGGTACGTGCCGGGCAGCTCTCTTACGCGTAAACAGTATGGCCTCTGATTTTTGACCATTAATCCGTATCCTCCCTTTTTTGAGATAACGACACAGTTGGTTAGAGGCAGCTTGGAGCCTATTTACAACACATCTAGTGCTATGCGATGTAGCTAATAACACCGTGTCATCTGCAAACTGAGCCATGAGTGCCTTGGTAATGGCTGGAATGTCACTTAAGAAAAGATTGAACAATTGCGGGGACAAGACTGATCCTTGTGGAGTTCCAGCTCTAATCCGATACTCAGGTGAAATTGATTTCCCGACAGCTAGATTTGATGATTTTTACCAAGTAGGTAGGAAAGTTTAGCGAACTCATCTTATGGAGAATACCGGCGTGCGACACCGAATCAAATGCTGCCTTCAAATCGATTGCAAGCATTCCGACAGATCTCCTTGCCGCCAAATTGGATTTAATGTGGCGCGTTATACGGTAGAGCTGGTGCGTGCAAGACTTGCCGGGTCTAAGACCATACTGGAAGGACCTTATAACCTGATTACGCGTCATGAAACCATTCATGTCCTCCAGAATCAGTTTTTCAAAAATCTTAGAAATATTTCGGATAGGAATGAGTAACCTAATTTCGTCTTCAATAGTAGGCGAACTTGGGCGCCTCTGTTTTCGAGGAATGGACATCCCTTCCGCTTCTAGAATTATTTCTACCAATTTAGCCACCGACTCGTCAATCACTTCTTCTGTAACTGATACGTACGGGTCCCCTGCATATGTTTTTAAAGAAATTTTTAACATTATTTTAGTGCATCTTGTAACCTGTTGATAATCAATGATTCTTTCGTTATCACATTCGTTTTAAAACTGTCAGATCAAATTGAAAAATTGAAATATTTCCCTTTCGAATTTGTGCCTCGATATTTCCAGGCAAGGCTCAGCATATTAGCACATAATTTCCCTTGTTATTATTTTACCAGTTTGAGTGGTGACGTGACATTTCTCCGCCGCAAATAACGCCCGGGGCGTTATTAACGCCCGCACTCCGGGCGCTAATAGCGCCCGCACTCCGGGTGCTAATAACGCCCGGGGTGTTATTAACGCCCGCACTCCGGGCGCTAATAACGCCCGGGGTGTTATTAACGCCCGCACTCCGGGCGCTAATAACGCCCGGGGTGTTATTAACGCCCGCACTCCGGGCGCTAATAACGCCCGGGGTGTTATTAACGCCCTCACTCCGGGCGCTAATAACGCCCGGCGTGCGGGTGTTAATAACGCCCCGGAC
>WJQU01002685.1:0-13595 GCA_029228625.1 Pseudolycoriella hygida | reverse complement strand
AACTAACTAACGTAGGATGTTTCCATTAACGTTGGTTTCTATGAAAGTGCACATTTTGTATGGAAAATGACGATTTTCTAAAGGTCATATCTCCGGATCCACTGGACCGATTTTAATGAGTGAAAAGACATTTCGCCTTAGAATTTTCCGTAGAATCCAGGAAAAATATTTTCCGGGGGGTACGTCGCAAGGGGGGGGGGAAGTCAAAACTTAGCTGTATATATGGTTCCGAAGTCTACGAAAAAAAATTTTCTGAATTTTTTGCTCGTGGGGACTTGCGTCACGGGCGCATTGCTACCGCGCGCCCATGATATGTCATCGAATTCTGAGAATGATGTTCGAAAAAATGTGTAGGACCCGACAAGTCGTTACTAAACATCACGGAGAGAATGGGACCAAAAACTGAGCCTTGCAAAATCCCAACTCACGTGGGAAACCATGTGAACAGCAATCACAGTGCGACCGTTCTGAGAGTCATGTGAACTTCAAAGAATGAAAAATTGCGCGAACGATAACAGTTACAACTTACAGTTAGAATTCATCAGAAAGCTGCACTTTGACTAGGAAGTTGAATTTGTATCAATTAATTATAATTTTTCAAAAATTCATTCACTATGCATGAGTATCAGTCAGTCAACAACAACTAAATGCACTTTAAATTTATTTCAGTCGTCCATAAATCAATTCCAGCATATCGGTACTTTGTATGAAAACCATTTATAAGTTCACACAAGTCATATTTCAAAAACCAATGCTACGGGAAAAAATTTATTCTCCGATATGAGTCGTGTGCACATTAAAATACGAGCGAGAGAGGTTAGACATTTCATTAATTCATATAAACAACAAAGCATGAAATATTTTATTTTTATCGAAATGTGTACACCTTTTACACAACGTGGAATAAAAATGCCATTCAATACAAAATTCTCAATTCCGAAATATATAACAATAAACGTAAAAAAAATAAAATAAAATTCATAATCCATTACCAAACAAATAAACAAGCAGCTGTTCACATTTTGTTCATGATCTGCTCGTATCTTGAAATTGAAACTGAAATTTATTAATAACAAAATGCAGTTTAAGTGGCTTTTGTTAATATTGTTCACTGTTTTTAGTTTTCCAAGTGACACTTTTCAAAAATGTCACACCGTTCGTTGAATTGTTGAAATTATTGAATTTTTTGTTTGTTTAAATTTAAGTAAATAATCGTCATGAAATGCAGTAATAGTTGCATCACATGGTAAAATATAGCTTCGAACTATGACGACACAAAACCTATACAATTTTATTTACCCAAATGGATTTCATCCCATTTCGACGTACAAATAAAAGAAACTGTTTCTAACTGTCAACATGGATTAATTATTTTGTCATTTTGCCAGTTAAGTGAGTAAAGAGTGTTTTTTTTTTACTATGACATATTTGAACCATTTGAAGGCACTTAATTGAACAAAGCATTTATATATTCTTTTGTATTGTTACACAATTTCATTTCGTTTTTCGCAATGCATATACAAGACATAATTTTGAATTTGCGGAAGCGACAACTTTTTCCCATTAAAATTTGCTTCACCAAAAGTAAAGAAAAGGTCGTGTGTAAGGTTATGAAATGCATATTGGTAAGTCTCAGTAGGAAATAGCTGGAAGGTGGAAGTTTAAGTATAAGTAAGTATCAGTATCAGAGACCCTGGATTGATCGGGTGTTTTCCCCGAAACTCGAGTGTCACGAGGGTTGCACTCTAAGTAATGAGCCTCGGGCAATACCAATTCGAATTTCGAAAAAATGGCATAAAGTTTGACATTATTGATGGTAAGTGTCAGTGGAACGTTTTGACATCGCGCCCTTTCTTGTATTGTGTACAGTCATCAGAAAGTTGCTTGTCAGTGAAGAAACGGAATTACCTCGTGAAAATTTTCGTGCGAGGAGTGTCTCGTCAGGAGTGTTTAGGTGAGTTCAACTCACTATGTATATATATATATATAAGGGAGCACCATCCTTTGCCACAATAAAGCGCTGGTACAATGAATTTGATCAGAGGCATAAGTCGCTGGTTGACGAATTTCGTGAAAGTCGCCCAAAATCGGTCGTTCTACCTGAAACCATCGATACTGTGCGTGAAATGATATTGGTTGATCGTCATACAACCTAACGTGAGATTCAGGTAACTCTGAACATGGACCAAGTGCCTATTTCACATATTGGCCACAAAACAGCTGAGGGCGCCCGAGTTTCAACTGTTCCGTAGGTGACAAAACATTAAATTTGTATGGAAGAAATTCGTTTTTTGTGAATTATTCATTTTGTGTTTGGCACAAAGCGGACCAAGTGAGTTAGTTTAAAGTAACATTAAATGAACTTCCATTGTCATTCATTTGGTCCGCTTAATTAAATACAGAAAATGATTAATTCTCCAAAAATGATGTTTACCCATACAAATTTAATGGTTTGTCCCCGACGAAACAGTTCAAACTTATGTAGTATTGCCTGATCAGACGTGAGGCAAGATTTGATCTATTGGCATGAAAAGCATACAAGCAATATTGCACAAACACTTGGCCGTAAAAAAAATTTGTTCTCGCTGGATCCCACATAATTTGACTACCGATCAAAAGAAGACCCGTGTCGATTGGTGCAAAGAAACATTGAAAAAATAGTGTGGTGTGCTGTTTTCCTTTAACCCTAAGGAACTCATAACATCGAAGAGTGGAAAAATTCACACATAATATTAGCTATGACGAACCTTCAAAGTAGTACGACTCACGGAAACTGTCAAATTTTCAAAAAACTGCTTTGGGCAAGCAATAGCAGGACTTTTTAAAATTTTTCTTTTGACCCAAAATGCTATAAATGATCGAATACGTCGATGAAATTAGGTCCAGAGCTGAAAAAAAAACATTTTGCATTTCACGACCCACCCTAGTGGTCATGTGGCAACTGTGGCACTTGAGGATCGGAGGACCGTCAATTCTGATTGGTACACTACGATTTGTTTGCCTGAAGTGTTCGACGAAATAAGGAAAAAGAACTCAAAACGTTTGATTATTCTGCACCACGACAATACGTCGGCCCAAACAACGGTATTTTTTGTCGCTCAAAACGTTCGATTGATACGGCGGATAGTCCCGATTTGGCACCTTATGATTTCTTTTTCTTCCCGTCCATGAAGAAAAAACTCCGTGGAATGCGATTTACAACGCCTGAAGAGGCGGTTGAGGCTTTCAAAATGCATGTTTCTGAGGTGTCCGAAATTCAGTGGAAAAAATACAACGACGACTGGTTCAAACGAATGAAAAAGTGTATTGATCTTCCTTCATGGCGAATATTTTGAAAAACAATAAAGTCGATTTCAAAATTAAAATGTTTTGTTTTCTTACTTAGGCTCATTACTTAGAGTGCAACCCTCGTAACACCTGTGTTATTTTCACAGACGAACATATAGCGGGGCCATCAATTATTTCATATCTGGATTACGGAATAACACTAAACTAATTTCTTGCTTAGTTAGCTAGAGAAGCACGTGTTCAATACGGAAGGTGTAGGTAAAGGCACGGCCTTCAGGCCAAAGGTGAACCAAAAGTAAGTAAGTATAGGTGCAGCGTGCAAACATGTTTATAAAGTGGAGGTATTTTACGCCACGAAAAGCTAAAAAAGGCGACTTATAATCAATACATCGTTTCATGTTTGGTAGTATAGGTTGTGAATTACCTTTAAAAATGTCGATATTTGATTATACTTTTGTTAGGAGTGGTTTGCTATAAATGTCGTGAAGTTCATTAATACCCGAACGCTGACAGCAACAATTGCGGTGAAGCTTTAGACTATCCCACAACTTATAGAAAATCTTGCATGTTGTTCTTTAAAGTTGAAAAATTAAACAATGCACGGGACCCGTACGCATCAGCAAGAGAACAGCTGCAAAGCGCATGGAGAGATGATCAAAGAAGACTGCCAGTTGATCTGAGAGAGTAAGTGCGAAAGCAGAGCCCCTCCCCGAAGTGATGCTGTGAGGCGGTTCCGGGGAAAAGAGAGCATGGAGAGTAAGGAAGGTGGTTTCAGTTGGTAGGTCATTGAAGCAAGGAATCCAACACTACCTTGGTCCAGGAGGACCGGGTGTCTATGAAGATTTCCTCACCCTTATAAAAAAACCTGAGAGGCTATTATCTCTCACCAGAGGAACTTAGCCAAAGATCACTGAGCGATATCCTATCCTTGTTAGAGTTGAGATTGTTAGAGTCATGACTACCCTCAATGTGAATATGAATTGTTGCTGTAATGGCCTCAATATAGAAACCAAAACCAACGAACCAACTAGCTCATCCTTTCCAGCGTAGAATAGATTTTCGAGTCCACACTTGCAAGCTAGATATGGAAAAATTAGAAACCAATTCTCCCCATGCCTTGAGATCGGATAATTTCGAAGCCGGATTTCATCAGATGCTTTGAGGCGATTCTCGCAAGTAGGCTAGACTAGATCGATGGCTAGCCAGTAAGAACAAACTTGCAAGATTTACAGATGGCTCGAAAACCATAGAAGAGAGAGGGGTTGGAGTTTAAGCTCCAGAAAGGGACACTTTTACCTGGTTCAATCTGGGAAGCTAACAGTCATCTTCCATGAAGAAATATTCAGAGTGCTGATGATGCCACAACATACAATAGGCACCGCATTTATTGGCATCACCTCAACCTCTAGACAACAACAAACAACTTTGTCCTTCACACCGACCCGATCTCCTTGTTACTTTACGAAAAAAAAATCAAATTTTCACTGAAAAAGCGATGGTGGCGCCCCAATATAGCCAAATTCAGCAAATTTTTGGGTCACCCTGACGTCAATCAGACAACGAGAAACAATTTTGCTGAATTAATAATTAATTTAAAACGAATTTGTTTAATAAAAACTTTTGCATATAAATTTTGGTCTCGTTGACATTTTTCATCGTGCAAGGAAATTTTCGACATTCCAGGAAAATTTTCCTATGAGGTGGAAAGTTATAACATACTTCTTAGGAAGTGCTTAGCATAGTCCAAAAATGTGTTTAAGTCACTAACATCAAAAATATCACCGGGCACTGCGGACTAAGCAAGCACCTGGCAAAAATGGGAATCTCTAATGACCCCAGTTGTACCTGTGGCCTAAGTGAGGAGACGGGCGTTCACGTCATATGCGAATGCCTAAAATTCTCCTCACTAAGGTTCAGGACACTAGGAAGTCATGTAGTCCAACCCGAAAATGTCTCCAAAATGGGACCTGCCGCTCTAGACAGGTTCCTGGTAGGGACTGGAAGGTTTTCGAGATTTACATGATGAACGGGTTACGAAACAAAGGATCATCAGATCTGTGTTTCAAGGACTAGTAATGGACCGGCCCAAACTGATAAATCTTAAAAAACATCAAAAATTTAGAGATACCTATTTTGGGAATGACCATTCAAAGTCAAAACAAGTTTTCGCAGGGGTCAAATTTTACATGAAATTTTGACTTTGAAAATTCATATCTCGGGTAAAAAACAACCAAATTTTATTTTGACACATTGTTGAAAACGTTGGAATGTGTAGCATCAGGGAAAAATACATTTTTGTGAAAAAAGTGAAAAAATTAAAATTTCGTTGAACAACGAATAAAACGCTACAATTAACCTCACTTTTTTCGGGTTTTTCCGATTTTCTCGAGTCACTCGCCAAATATCCAGGGGGACTTTTTGGACATCATTCAGGTACCTAAGGCCTACCGAATCCCGCTTAGTGTGCTTTTGTCCTGATTTTTGCAAGTTCTTCTATATAAATTTTTTTAATTTCCCTACACTACGTGAGGATATTTCCCTTTCCCTTCAATTTATTTCCATTCCCTTCAATGTATTTACTGCGTCAGTTTTTGGTAAGAAAACAGATACAGAAAAAAACTTCAAATATCACGTAACAAGACAAATACGTGCCAAATACCAGTACTTATTCGAAGGCAATGTCAAAATTTCCATACAAAAATTTGACCCTGACCTGGACCGAACCCCACCCCATTAAATTTTTCGAAATACGAAGCCCGAAACCCGAATTGTTTCAAAAACCGACCCGGACCGATTCAAATTTTCGAAACCCGAAACGCGAAACCCGAACTGTTTCCGAACCCGGCCTGAACCGAGCCCGACCCGATTAAAATTTTCGAAACCCGAAACCCATGAACCCGAAAAAAACAATTCGGGTTCGGGTCGGGTTTTTCGAAGTTTCGGGCAACCCACTCATCTCTACACCCATTTATCATTTGACTGGTATCGAGCATATGCCCCAGTAAGTTAACAAAACAATCATCCCATCCCACTTACCTCTGACCACTTAATTTGTTTATAAATCAAAGACTACGCCAGCTAAGCGAAATCTTCGAAATTACTGAAACTTAATTCATGGTTTTGTTACTACATTAACTTTGATTATTCGTGCATTGGCTTCTTTACAGGCTAATTTGTAATTTTAATTACAGAAAAACCATTATCGTAAAAAAGAAACATTATTGCATTCCCCTTCCATTCTGCTTGTTAATTTGTCACCCCTGTATGTTACAGTCGCGACAGAACATAAAGCTTGTTGATAAAAATAAGTCAAACAAGAACATTGTTTTCCAACTTCTTGCTATGCTTCTAACAAACTGCCAAGTTAAATCATTGTTTAATAATGTAGAACGAAAATTATAAGTACGTGGCTGTCTAAGATAAATTCTATTAAAGATCGTATATTGAAGTTTAAAGTCACTTAATGCGTCTTGTTCCATTGATGTTCAATGATGCAGATGAAATAGCAGCGGCGTCTGTTAAACCGATATACGCACCGAGTCTTTTGAAGAAATTAATTATTTCGATGTGAATTCAACTTACCTGAAAAGAAAAGAAAAATTGATTAAATTCATGAGCGATTTCGATAAAATAAATTGTGGAAATGTTCATACTAGCAATTAACCCGATCCTTGTTCCATCAATCATCATTTACTTAACCCAACGTAATTTACACAGCACTGACAGCGTGTGTATTATGTTGTCACTCATAAATTCATAAAGTTTGAAATGCTTTCCAATTGTGATTAATGTAATGCAAGTTGTGTACAACCAGAAAACTAATTGCTAATAACTCTACAATAACAATGTCCTTTAGAACACTTTTCCTCCTACCATATCAGAGTCAATACGTGCTATGATTAATTGGCTACAGTTTTATAGATTGCTTACGAGCATTTATAAAATCGTAGAATATGGGACCGGTTGTGTTTGCCCAATAACATACACAGATCGTTTCGGTACACGTTCTTTTGCATAATAAAATAAGCGGATTAGAGTGTGGACTGGACGCGGAATTAAAATTATTTGCACAAAAGGAAAACGATTTTCTACTTACTCTACACAGTTGTAAAATTTTATGTTTGACTTGATTGCAAGCATTATATCCTTAATGTGGACGCGACATTTTGTCAATAATTATTTTGTCGCAACGTCTACGAAGTAATTCAATTTTATTGTTAAACTTTAGTTTGCAAATAAAATCCATTTTTCATCATAAGGCAAATGCAATTTAATTCTGCAATTCTGAGTTTTTCAGTAGATATTTGTGAAAATGACTTTCTGCCGAGGGGCAAACGACTCCCAAAATGAATGTACCATGATTTAATTTCCGGATGACTTATGATATCATTTTATGATTTTTGAAATCATATAAATTATAAAAATCAGAGATTTTTAATGATCTCCAATGATTTTTTGAAGATTTTTAATGATTTTTTGATGATTTTTGAAACTATTTAATGATTTTGAAGATTTTTAGTGATTTTTGAAATCATATAATCCATAAAAATCAGTTGTTTTTAATGATTTCCAAAGATTTATGGAAGATTTTCATGATTTTTGATGACTTTTGTGATTTCTAATGATTTTTGATGATTTCCGATGATTTTCCCGGATGATTTTTTTTTTGCACCGTACTATGTTTTTCCGGAGTCATTTTCCCCTCGCTTTCTGCAAAAAGAATTTCAGTATTTATGTTAAGTAGTGGTAACAGGCAAGTATTTAATCAAAAGACTTTTATGTATCTTTCGCCCACAATTTGCCACTGAAAACTAAACTCAATTTGACATTTTTTGGTCAAAATTTGAAGCTTATTACTTACGAGATGGTTATTTGTCTGAGAAGTAAGACGAATTCAACATGTTTAGTAGTCATGAAATGACCAGCTAAGAACAACGCTGCACAATCTTACGATACCTTACAGTATTTCTCTAGTTCGAAAAGTTTGAGTTGGATAAATTAGTATATTATTACACGATGGATGTAATTTGATGTCCAGTACGGGGCAATCCACAAAGTAAGTACTTCCTTAGAAGGGGAGGGGGTTCGACGTTCCATACGTTCCATACATTTCAACATTTTTTTCCGTATATTTTTGCACCACAAGGAGTGAATGATCCAAGGGCTGTACTGTGAGGTCTATTTACTCACTGAGGTTATATGATTGACCGAGGGCTTCAGCCCGAGGTCTTTTCACGTACCGAGGTGAGTAAATAGACTTAACACTACAGTCGGAGATCGATTCACGTATTGCAGGTGCCTATAATAAGGCCAATTATGCACGAAACGACGAAATACTACACTTTCGTTTTCACATAAAACATTTGAAAGAACGCTAACAGTTTAGAAAAGCTCAATAGAATCATCCTCGCCGAGTTGGCAAGTCTTCCCCACCTTTCTCTAAACTTTACTTCCTCTTTCACAGTTGCTGTTGGTATTTCTGTACATAATTGTTTAACAACTAGAGTTCTCCTTTCTCCACAAAAAAAGGAAAAATTCTTACAGAGAGGTACATTTCGATTTAAACACTTTTTAGATATGTTTGATATGTCAGAGTTTTAAATGTCACATTACATAAGAGAGAGTCACATTAAGAAAGAGACGCAACGTGCACGTACAAACCAAGTATTTCAATGTAAAAGAAATGTGATTTGAAGATAATGACATTTAAAACCCTAACAAACCTAAAAATGTTTAAATCGAAATGTACCTCTCTGTATTTGTGGCTTCTCTACTCAAAATTACGCACTGCACATGCACATCCAGTTTGTTGTGTATTGTAACAAACTCACAAATATCAACGACATTTGATTAAAATTTACTCGACTCGACCATAATTTTTTGAACTCGACTACAAAAGCGCTGATTACGTTGGAGTCTACCATTATATTCATATTATGTTACTTTGTCAATACAAGTGACTCGACTATGATTATACTATTATACTACCATTTTCTGTGAATTTCAGTGCTATAATTGAACACCAATGCAATAATAGTATTATAATACAAGGGTAATAATTGCGTAATTATAGTCGAGGTGGGGTGAACTTTCAAGGAGCGTCAGCCCCGAGAATTTTCACCCACCGAGACTACAATTGCGCGATTGTTCCCCTTGTATTATACGATAGTTTATCACATTTGAGCCTATAATTGCCAATTATGCACAAAACATGACAACAAAATTAACGTAAATCAAAAATTTCGAATAAAAACACAAATCAAATTTGTTGCAAAAAATGTCGTCTTGATTGATTTTTCGATTTAGTATGCGGTTGTCATAACAACACACGTTTCATTCTCAGCTTTTTTCACATCCATCAGTGTAGTCTACGTCATCATTAATGAACCGGGTTATAATAGCGTCATTTCAACCCTACTTTTAACAAGAAAGTCGACTTTTATAGGCCGATTATAGCCCCATTATTAGTGCAATAATTGGCTTTTTATAGGCTCGAACGTGATAAATGATTTTATTGCATTGGTGCCTATAAAAGACCAATTATAGCACTCAAAATCGCGAAAAATTGTAGTATAATTTGCTGATTAAAGTCGAGTCCCTTGTGCTGACACAGTACCATAATTATATTATTATGGTAGAGTCGACTATAATCGGAGTTATTAGATCCACAAAACACAACATAATGGCCAATTATGCACGAAACTAAGCGTTTAACATCCAAAAACATGTCACTACTGAAAACTTGAGTGCAAGCGACTGCAGAATTGTTCAAAAAATGTTTTTCATTGATTGTCGTGCGATGTTATTTGATAAACGTCATTGGTATCGTTTCGTATAAAACGGGATGTAGGGTTGCATAAGAATTTCTTCTATTTTTTTTTTTTTTGTTAACGTGTTTAGGCGATATCGTTCGATACAGTGAGATGTTTTCGGATGTTAAAAGCATAGTTTCGTGCATAATTGGCTTTTATAGGTATCTCCAATAAACAATCGTATAACACAATGACTAAATTGCTTCATGAGAGTCTCGGTAGGTGGATAGACCTCGGGCTGTGGTGCAACATCGGGCTGAAGCCCTCGGATCATTCACTACACCTCGGTGCGCGAATAGACGTTGCACCACAGCCCTCGGGTCATTCACTCCACCTCGACTATAATCGCGTGATTATAGCCCTTGTGTTATAATATACTATTATGCAACAGACGGACAAAAAACGTCATGTTTGCTCACTGAACATAGACCGAGAAATAACTTTATTTCCCACATGTCAGTTATTTTCGTACTTTATTTCCCACCTGTCAATTATTTCCATACTTTATTTCCCATCTTTCAGTTCTTTCCCTACGTGTTTTGTTTCTGGGAGGGGTTGAAGATCCGAGGGCGTCAGCCCAAGGTTCTTTAACCCTCCCAGATACGAGATCTCAAATTACAGCCCGTGTGTTATACGATATTTTATAACACGATGGCCTTAAACTTCAGATTGAGGTCTATAATGTGCATATTAAAGCCCCGAGTGTTATAAAATAAATAACACGGAACCGAAACAGCTAATTTAGACCACGGAGGCGAACAAGCACTCTGGCTCCGCTGCGTTCCGCACGCCATCTGACTGGGAAATAGACATCACCGTCACAGTTAATTCGAATTCAATTTCACAGTGTGTTTTTCGTTCCCAATCTCTTTTTAGAAAAATTAAGAAAATTGAGGAGGGAATGTAAGTTATCTTCATACTTCACATCTCCATCATGAATTCGCTATACACGAAAGCGATGACGGGTTGGTTGAAAGCGGAGCAAAGGAAAAGCTGAATAGAATTTCTTCCCCATTCCGAACGAGAAGTGGACTAGGGAGCTCCTGACGATGGACTGGTGGGGACGACAACTCAATAAGCACCTAACGAAGATGAGGGATTCTAGGTGACCGAGAGTATTCCTGTGGCTTCGAAGAGGAAACTTGCTTTCCAAATTCCATCAGAGAAATACAGAAAGCTAGGCGACTATCTTGAACGCCATTCGAAATGACCGAACTTATCCCAAACTTATAAAATCTAAAAAAATCTTCATTCGCACTTTTAATTTTTGCGGTGACGATAGATTTTTTAAGGAAAAACAACTGGTGAAGCCTAAAAAAGCAAGTTGGTGTGAAACCGATTTTGTTTACAAATTCGTACCTTTATAGGAGTACTAAAATCTCGTAATTTACAAATGCGTTCGATCGTAAAAATCTGAAACTATAATTTCATTTCAAGTCGCCGGCAGAGTATTGGAATATCTATCAGCACATAAACGCAGGCTATAATAAAATTAATAGTCGAATCGTTCCAATATTTATAATACAAACATTTATTGTGATTTCGTAAATAAAATTCCTTTATGTTCATCATCCATCGATCGAAGAAAACAGAATATAATTCTTTCTCATCATCAAATAATAATTACGACAATCATTGTGTCAAATATACAGAACACATTGTTCAGCACAAAAGGAAAAGAGAGATAAATTTCTTTTGGCGGCAAAGAGTCAATGTCTCTATTATAATCATAATAAATATTCACATCCCACAAAATATACAAATCGTTCACCATCATCTAATCGATGGGTATTTATAGGACGGATTTCGGTTTGTGGTGGAATATTTAGATTTTCGATCATTGATTCTTCCTGTAAAGCAGAGTTTCTAACATTATTTTTAGCTCAACGATTCGCAGAAATTTTCCTTCTTACAAGCCAGCGTAGCCAACAAAGCTATCTATATTTACCGAAATCGGTAAGGTCCTTTCGGAGCTTTGCAATCCGTTTCACCCATCAAATTGTAAGAACGTCTAATCGAAGCTCTCTAATCCTCGAAACTCTATTCCTTTCACTATTCGTTCATACTCTTCAGCAAGCGCAAGTGTACGTAACCAACGCAGATAGCTTCTCATCTCTTTTTATCAGGTAAAACCGCTACTATTACTAAATCCTTCATGATGGAAAGCTCCGAGTCCTTTCCCAAATGAACCTCATAATAGAATACCGACAAACAACGGTATGTTCTCACCTTTGTTGACTTGAAGATTGCATTATTATAGCTTTGGCATCCATAATATAAAAATGCAAGAGAAAGTAATTGTGTAGACAATGTAGGATTTTTATAGTGACACCCGTGTCATACAAATCTTTTATGTCACAATTAATAACGCAATCATCAGTAACCACAAAATAAAATTAATTACATTACTCCCATTGAAATTTAAACGAAGCTAATGGATTTTTGCATCATTTATTTCGTAAGTAAACCAAAAACTAAATTAGATGTATAGCACATTTCGTTATTTCGTATAAGACAATGCTTTGAGCTTCCCAATATTCATTACATTAATTTTCGAAATCACTTTCAACGATCCTCATCAACATTCATTTATTGTTAGACATTTTCATGACACTTTTGTAAGCCTCCAACAACAATTTGATTTTACATTGATTGCCGTCAAGATACATTTTCTAATTTTGCTTTTCCTTTTGACATTTGTTTGATTTTCTTTATTAAAAATGTTATGGAGATGGGGGAAACGATTTCCATAATTTGAATTCCTAAGATCTGTAGCTAGGCGTTACAATATCTAATTTTGCTGCATGAGCCTACCTTACCTGAACTTGAAATAAAATTGAATTTCAGGTTCAGGTTTAATTCAGATCGAACCTTAACCTGACTGTAAACAGTTTGCCCATTATGGAAATGATAATGGAAAGGATATGTTCGTCTTCGCATAAACTTCTGTTGTAGAACTTCCTCATAGGGCACACTATACACTAGTACACAGCATGCAACGTGCTTTAACATCAACGTATTTACATGGCTCTTGTTACTCAATTATTTTCCTTTAAAGAGAATTTTTTTTTCGCAGTCCAGTGACTGGTTCCCAGAATGTTGAACTGTCGTGATTCTTCATTACGTCAGTTCATGCAGTTTGGTTCTTTTAAGTCTCCTTACTTCGTTCGTAATGTCAAGTAGGAGGATGGCTTCTATGTTGGAGTGATTTGAAAGTCTACTCTCGTGTTTAATGGCTGATTCTCGAATTACATCTGCTACCCATCGTATTTCTAAGTCCTCGTGTAATTCCTTGTTCGTCACGTAGCGGTAGGCGTTTGTGATCATGCGAATGAAATTGTTTTGGCAAGTTTGTATGATATCTCTGTTTGTTTTTTTGGCACATACACCACATTGGTGTAAATATCGATTTGTAGATCAATCTTTTGCAATACAGGTTTAAGTTGGACTTATATCCAATTAGCCAGTACATTTGTCTAGTTTTATTTTTCATTT
>WJQU01002680.1:0-12493 GCA_029228625.1 Pseudolycoriella hygida | reverse complement strand
TTCCATATTTTCGTCAGAAACTTGTCGAAATCAGTTGCAAACGTTAAAGTAATTCATAATAAGTCGAAACGACCCTAGTCCGACGAAAAAAAGATGAATTTCTTGGTTGGTTCTTTGAGCAGCGGAAAAGTAGGAAAAATAGCTTCATTCGAACGACTGCCGCAGGTCCAATTTTCCATCAAATTTCTTGTGTGAGGTGTCGTCGGAAAGGTATTGAGCGTGGTTTCCAAGAAAAAATGGCCTGATGACATTTTAGGCTTCCGTCTGACGTCTGGAGGACTTCAAAATCGGCGGTACAGACAATAAATAACTCGAGCTCTAACAGTCGCCAAAAATTCCATTCCTCGCCAAATACGTCATATAGGTTGTCGTTCGAAAGCTTATGCACGTTTCTTTTCGATAAAAATCGTTTAACGAAGTTCTGGATAACCGTGCGAAGGTTAGAGTTCAAAAACCGCCAAAATGGCCGAAAAGTTGCAAAAATCAGCTTACTGAAATCACTACCAAAAATCCATTTCTCCGCCATAATTCTCATGTGGGGTGTCATTAGACAGGTAATGGACATGGCTTTCCAGATAAACAATCTGATATCCGATCTGATTGATTTTGTGGCAGTTGGTGATCGAAAATCCACCAAAATGGCCAAAAAAGCCTGTTTTGAGAGTTCGCGACCTTTCGAACACTTTCGGAAAATTCCAAAAAAATATTTTTCTAAGTTTCATAAATATAAGAAATTTTTCAGAAGGGAAAACCTGACGAAATCGAAAATATTTTTGGAAAAAACAGCCTAAACAAAATTGCACCACCCTATAAGAGGTTAGACCTTAAAAATTTTTACATCTCTACACCTAGAGACACCATTTTGGGATATTTTGTCGTCCTACCCTAGGCCTACATTTCCCTTATATAAACAATGAGATACCTATGCAGAAATTTTCCAACGAGCTCCAACACTGCCGGCCACCACCTTGGCCTTTGAGTGAGACTACACAGCTGCTTGGAGCCCAGGCGACCCTATAGACATGTTCACCGTGTTTTCTGGACTGTTTTGATCTAAAATAGCCAAACTTGCCTTAACATTCGCTTTCAAGATCGATCTGGAACATTAAATTTGTCTAAAGTGGACAAATCTGAAATTTACTCCATTTTCGACGATTTTTTTCAGTTTTTCGATTTGAGCACTCCCTAAATCGCTTTTTTAAGCATCGGCCCCATAGAAACTTTTTCTCAGGGGAACATTTGGCACCGTTTTCCAGGCTAAGCCTACAACTTTTCGACAACTTAATTTTCCCATACATTTTTGGACAGGTCTACTGTACATATATGGTTCCGCAGTCTAAGAAAAAAATGTTTCTTAATTTTTTGTTCTCATGTGAGCTTGCGTCGCGTCAGGGGCGCATTGTACCGTGCGCCCATGATTTTCTGAAATACAATTTGATGGATAGAATGAGGTCGAGTGGACCATGACCGAAAGAGTTGTTGACTATTTGATTTCCCCCCATTTGTACTGCACCGAATGCGGTTAATGGAAGATCCGAAGCATAAGCTGCTTCTTCATCACCTACACTAGAGGTGCGTCAATTAAATTGCCGGGAACTTCGAAACACCTAGCTCGAACACTGTTTTTATCGGGTTCAGTGACTTCGAAAAATTTATTCGGCTCGGGTTCAATATAAGACAAATTTCGAAACATTGTGTCAACAATTTATTCGGGTGGGGTTCGGGTTAAAAAAAAAACTTAATCTACCGCCGCAATGGGCCCGCCTGTTCGAAATTTAAAAGATAATTTTAGAGTGCGCCCGTACTCGATCGAATTTCAAAAATGAAGGAAACGTTCATCGGAATACGGCAATATTGACTTTATACATCATCGATGATATAATGTTTATGATAACAATAACAAAGTGCAGTCCAGTGTAGAAGACTTTTAAATATTGGACCCCTTTAGTTTTACAATTTACTCTCTGGCTCTGAATTTTACATAAAAAACATGAAACACTGTGTAGAGCTGTAATATGTTCCCGGACATTCCAATGTTAAAGAAAAAGCACCTGACGTTTGCTAGTTGACGTTACATTCCAACTCTACTCCGGCTCCCACCCCCCCCCCCCACCCCCTTCCCCGAGACCTACCGGGCACGGGAGGGCTTATGAACTAAATACAGGCATCTGAACCGAATTCAAAGACCAAATGCCCAACGCGAAAATACCTGATGCGAGTTCTGACAAAAAGTGACTTCCTCACTCTAATACTTGATGTCCGATGGAATTATATTGGCAAACCATTTAGTTTCTATAAACAAGATAAGATAATTTACCTTCAGCACCCAATCGAAAACAGATTCTGAAAATTTATGTAAATCGTCAGAAGATTCGTTCGTTAATGAAGTTGCAAATTTGGCCATAAATTGTAGACCAACGTTTGCATACAATGCAACTGCTTCTTCTTTTGCAATCAATTGTTTTAAACAAGAAATATACATTGACAGAAATAAATCGTGGCCAATCTGTTAAAGAGATGGAGAAACAAACTCAAATCACAAAACTAATTTTGTTTTTGAAATTATCAAATTCTACCGCAGCATATTGGTTTGTTAGTTCCTTTATGTATTTGGCATGAAAGGCTTCGTTTGTTTGAGCATTGACCAATATTTTGATGACGGCATGTTTTTCCGTTGTTTCCTTAACAGTTTCAACTTCGGTGGACTTTTGCTTTTTTTGCGTCCTTTGCTTTCTCTCAACATTTTTATCGGTTCTCTTCGGTGTTTCCACCGGATCATCAACCACTTCATTCGATTCCTTTCCTGCCACTTTCCGCTTACGAGGAGGCATTTTTCGGAAATCAGTTTAAATTTTGAATTTTTTCTTTTACCGGTTGTATTCTTTTAAACAATAAACAATCTAACGAGCACGGAAAAATCAAAATGGATGTAAGATCTTTTGTTTAGCATGAATCGCAAAAGTAAATCTTTCTTTGTATACAACAACTAGATCAAACGGTAAATTAATTTCTGCCCAAATTCACTGGCGAGAAAAGAAATGTTTGAAAAAACTTTGAAAGTATGAAAAATGCGACAGTGACAAGTCGCGTATGACGCTATCACTTTCACATAAAGAATAACAGATGTCTCTGTGTTAGACAGCAGGGCTGTCATGGAAATCTTATGCGCGGGTATGATTCACAATAGTAACATAAGGGGCCATCCATAAAGTACGTACTCAAAAAATGACAATTTTTAGACACCCGCTCCCCCCTCGTACGCAAAAATGTATGGGAAAAAATGATGAAATGTATGGAACGTATACGCTTTCGTGGCGCTAACGACGCTTTTAATGGACCCGTACGTATCAGAATAGATGTGGCAAACAGAATAGATGTTGGAAAAAGAATCGGACGTATCTAATTAAATATAACCTTAACTCTTAATTTTGTCCACATATTGTTTTAAGTTTAAGTTCATTTATTCATTAATTCAGTTGGTACAAAAATACATTTGAAATGCGATAATTAGTGTTCAGCTAGTTCATTTTTCAGCTTTTCAAACTATGATCGAGACTTATATTGATTGCTAAACTGTAAAGTAAATTTCAGTTTATTAATAATTCAAATTTTGCGGCAGAAGAAAATTTTCAAGAAACTTCCAATGACTTTTTTCTGTTTAGTTTGCTTATATATAGCTAATTCATTATTGCTAAATCACAGGCAGGCATTTGTTCATTAATCGTAGGTATAGAAGCGAGTCTATGTAGATCGTGGGTGTTATTATGGCGGTAAATTAAATATTATCTTGATGCACTTGTTCTCGATGATTTGGAGTCTTTCTATGTGGTACTTGGTACAGTTACCCCATAAATAAGATTCGTATCCTGTTAGCGGTAGGTACTTAATTTGGACTTCCCATTAATCAGCGGGTAAAGTGCCCCCAGAAGTTTCAAGGCTTTGCTTTGTATATTGTCGATGTGTGGTTTAAATGTCAGAGTTTTGTCTACGGTAACACCTAACTACTTCGCAGACTTTTTCCAAGCTATTTCTGAATCGCGGATAATAACACCACCAGAGGGTAGCCATCGTTGTGCAGTTCTTCTAGTGAAGAAAGTTGCATTCGTTTTGAAGTCGTTGAGTTTAATTTTCCACTTAGCGGAATAATCGGCAAGCTGCTTGCTGGCAGCATTTGGCAGCATTTAGGCTCTTGGTTACCTTGCCTGGGGATCTGCCTGACTTGAATAAGCAAGTATCATTTGCGAAGAATGCCTTTTCGCTCTTCGTAATATTCAAATCAGATGTGAATATATTATAGAGGGTTGGGCTTAAGACACTTCCCTGAGGAACTCCCGTTAGAATTCGAAAAAAACTGGATTTATGATCTTTTATCGAAACACAAAAGGAGCGATTGGTCATAAATGATTGAATGATTCTTATCAGGTAAAGGGGGAATTTAAGAGGAGCCCTTTGTGCCATACACTGTCAAATGCTTTTTCAACATCGAAGGTTAACATGCCAGTTGAGTGTTTACTCTGAAGTGATTTCTTAATATGATTGCAGACTCTGAACAGCTGGTGGTCTTTAGAGTACGAAAACCGAATTGCTCATTAATGAGTATGTTATGGGCTGAAACGTGTACGTGTAACCTACGAAGCATAAACTTTTCAAGAATCTTGCTGAGGGAGTTCAATAAGCTAATTGGCTTGTAGCTACAAGGTAAGGCATGGTCTTTACCAGGCTTCGGGATTGGAACAACTTTAGCGCATTTCCAGGCACTTGGAAAGTATGATAATCTGAAGCATGTCCTGAAGATGTACATCAACATAGCAATTGTTTTCTTTGGTAATTGCTTTATCAGGCTGTTGCTTATGGAATCGTCGCCAGGACTCTTCTTACATTTGAGTCTGCGGATCAACATGGAGATCTCACGGGGCGTTGACAAGGCTGATTCGCCAATCTCGGAAAGGAAGAAATTAGCGTTAGACATACCAACAGCAGCTTCCGTACTAGGGTCACTCCGATCGTTGAACGTGACGTTATGTGCTATACAAAAAGCGCTACCGATCGCATTTGCCTTGTCCTTGTATATGGTCAAGATTCTAGAACGCGCCTTGAGCGGAGGGATACCTTGAATGGAGTTAGCCAAGGTCTCGTCACTTTCCACAATTGACTGGAATGACTTTTCAGCTGTGAAAGCATTGCATTCCGTCGTGCGTTATTAAAGGAATCTACTCTGGTTTTAATTAGTCTGTTGAGGAAATTAATCTCAGACTTGAGATCAGAGCTACTATTTCTCTGCCATTGACGTCGATTCCTAAGTGATATCAGATCTTTCGTGTCACCATCAACAGTCAGCTGTTGTCCGTTTCGCTCTTCGTGGTGAGCCTGGATGCTGGTCAAAGATCTAAATTATTGCTGATATGCTCTCTGTAGAGGGACCAGTCAGCATTTGCATAACAGCGAGAGCTAGCGGCGGGAGGTGACTTAAGCGAGGAGAAAAATTCTAAACTGAAGCAAACCGGCAGATGATCGGAGGAGAGATCATTCATCGCTTTTACGTTGCAGCTGCCGTTAAAACCATTAGTTAGGAACATGTCAACAGTTTAAGGTGTCGTTTTATTGGCTTGGGGCGGAACATAAGTATGAGTGTCTGGAAAATTAACTGTAAAATTCCTTCTTGATATCTCCTCGTATAGGATTTGGCCAGCTTCATTTCTATTAGAGCAATGCCAATACCTGTGTTTAGCATTAAAGTCACCACCAATCACAAACTTCTTGCGGATGGAAGCTATCCTTGTAATCCTTGTATCCTTGCCGAAAGGGCAATATTTAAAAATCAGTCCGAAGCAACGACGCAAAGAACCTCTCCCAATCCCCAAAAAAGCCCAAAATTTAAAAACGAATTTCCTAAAAAAGTTTGAAGAAAAAATTAAAAAAAAAAATTTCACACAAGAAAAACTTTTTTTGTACTACGGCCGATCTTAGAACTGCACTGAAAACGTCATCATTAAAGACGACCAAATATCGTAGGGTAGCGTGGTGCTTGGGTAGTGATTTTAGCCCACACTAAGGACACTACAGCCCGAACGACTTAACAGATTTTCTCTAATTTAATTTTAATGATTTGCTGGTGTCCATATCTTTTATTTAAAGATTTCCATAGTGATTTCCGTTCTAATTTCGCAAAGATATAAGTGAAAAAGTTCCACAAACCCTCGAAAAGCCAGGTTCCTGACCGTATCTTCGAAAATTGTCAACCGATTTTACCCAAATTCAATTCCTTTTATAAATTTTTAGATTTTCTTTCAGGAAAAAATAAGAATTTGAAAATCGGATAAGATTTACCCGATTTATGTGTCCAAAAGCTCAAAATTAAAAAGGTTTCTTCCATAAAATGTCAGGCATGCCCAGGCCTTTCAAACAAAAAAAATCTATAAAAATCGGAAAAGATTTACTCGAGTTATGTGCAAAAGACCAAAAATCACCTTAACGGCCCTAGTTCGGCGGCCCTTCGACCGACAGTGCCCAGATTCAATCCCATAAAAGATTATTCAGGGATAAAAAAGTTTTTTAAAATCGGTTCAGTTTTTACGACCATGATCGGTGTTCCCCCCTACTCACGGGTCGAAATTCGACTGGTTACAAACGTGTGGTAAACGCATAAGGCCCCTTTTCGAAGAACTCCGTACGAGTCTAAAAATTGAAAAAAATGAAGTTTTTGATTTTTTCCGCCGACAACTTTCTTTCAAAAAATTAAAAAAAAAATTTTTTGGCGTTTTTGAGGCCAAACAATATTTTGTTGTTGGGTTACGGAATCGACTTGAGAAAACTTTTTTCTTTCGGAACTGCCTAGATAACAGCTGTTGTTCAAAAAGCAGTGTTCTGTCGAATTTCGACCAGAGAAATCTGCAAAAAAAATGTTGTCCTCCCGTCTGTCAAAACGATAAATAGAGTTTATTTCAGCCGATTTTCAAAATTCTTTTCCTAAAAGATGATTGAGATTGCAGATGAGCATTTTTGGGCCCTAAAAAAGAGCGTCGTTTGCGTGTTTTTTATATAGATCGGATAAGGTGTATACAATTTTCTTGATTTTTTTTCTATTTCTGACATTTCAAGAAAAAAATTTTGCCTCGATACCTATCCCTGACTCCACGAGGGCCCAAAAGACGGCTCTACACCATGTTACAGTGCTCTAGAGTTGAATATTTTTGTCTATGGAAGAAAAGGTCTGAAAACTCTCTTTATTGCCTCAGACCGGCAGAAAAATTTGAAACAAAAAAATGAAACTTTTTTCTAATTTTTTTATGTCATTTTTCTTAAATATTCTTTCATGTTTTTTTGGAAGTATTTTCCTAAATTTTTGCAATTTTTTTTAAACATTTTTGAAACCGTACATACGTTTACTACAAGCAACTTCATTGTAATATGTGGTAAATCAAGGTGGGAGTTAGGGTATACTTTTATTATCGTATAGTGATGACGAATCAGCAGTAAAAAAAAGTCCCTCCGTCCTTCCGTCTACACTTTTTTTTCCAAACGGCTCGACCGATCACCCTAAACCTTTTTTCCCTGAAAGGTACCATGAGTCCCAAGACTCAAATTCAAAGATGAGTAAAATCAGTCAAGTAGTTCCGAAGATTTGGTCGAAGAAGTGAAGGTCGAACATGGATTTTCGAGCGTCGGTCGGTGAATTTTTTTGCAATTATATCTCAGCAAAAATTGTTGATTTTGGTGATCTCACAAAACTTTGAAATAAAAAAAATTTGCGGAAATCGGGTCAGGGATGTGGGCACTGGGATAAATGGAATGGACGGAATTGAGTTTCTCGACCATATACGAAAGCATATGGTTTTTCGTCTATATTTACTTAGGGGCTGTTCATAATGACGTCACGCTTGTTCATAACTTCAAACTGGTCAAACATTTCGTCTATAGCACTTCGGCTATCCTCCCAAACACACTCCCAGTTTGGGGGGTAGCCAGGGTCCCATAAACAGAATTTGTTGTCCTGCATGAGTTATGACTTTTTTATGGATACTCATTTTTTATAGCAAGTGTGACGTCATTTTTGAACGGCCCTTAACTATGCAAAACGGAGATTTACTGTCAAAGACAAATTTTAGAGAACACATGTTTCAGGGTTTTAGGGAAAATTGTCCAATCCTGGGATACGACCACTTCTAGAAATGAGCGTGATGACCCATATCTTTGGAACTATGAGAGTTAGAAAGATGCTTCCAGTTGCAAAATTTTGGAGAATAAAATTTAAGCGAACACGTGTTTCAGGGTTTTGGAAAAATATGGCCCAATACTGGTATATGGCCACTTCGATAATTGGGCAGGATGACCCAGATCTCCAGAACTATGAGAGTTAGAAAGTTGGTTGCAAAGACGAAGTTGTAGAGCATCAAATTTTAGCCAACATGTGTTTCAGGGTTTTAAAGGGAAATGGCCCAATCCTTGGATATAACCATTTCTAGATTTGAACGGTCTGAGACGTACTTCGGTAGGACCTTTGACGTTACCTTGGGTGATTTCCATGGACCTTTGAAATTAGTTATAAAATAACATAAAACATTGGAGTGTTTGCTTCTATATTTCTATATTTAGATACGTTCGAGTCTTTTTGCAACATCTATTTTGTTTGCCACATCTGATCTGTTTGCCATATCAATTCTGATACGTACGGGTCGTTGGCTATGTTTTTTGTTATCGTTGCTTCGTTAATTTGGTAAACTGTTCCATTTTCGCAATACATTCAACGCAAAACAAATAGAAACTTTGACTGCCGTTAAGATATTTTCTGGAATTCTAACAAATTACATTACACTTAGTTAAAGCTTCTATTTATTTTGCGTTGAATGTAAACAAACGCATCTCTGCTTGATACTACGTACTTTACAATCACATGTTTGTGGCAAAAATGAAACATTCAAACTTACCCTGAAAAGTCAATGATTGTATATTTTACGTATGAATACAATGACTAAATCATTTTTATCTTCACTTTTATCGTTAACTGACTTCTTATCACAATTTTACCTTTTGCTTGTATTTTCCTCTGGTATGATAAGCGAATAAAATAGATTCATTTTGATAAGGATTATTCACACAATGTTTTTAGTTTTCAACATACTTAAAGTAGTTTGCTTAAGAACTTTGAATCGAGACGATTATATGTGAGAATAGTGGCAGAGTGTTTTAAAAATGAATTTTATTTTTCGATTCGGCTTTATTTTCATTTTGTCCTTAGTGAAATGGAATGAGGTCGGTGCTGATATTTGTGATTTGTGTTCTTGCATCGAAGAAAGTGACAGCGAATACTTTCGCATTAATTGTTTAACAGAAACAAAAGTTGAAAGGATAAATGTAGACCTTGAAAACATTCAGTGGCCAACACTGAATAAATCGTTGGAAGCTCACTTCAATCACATGCAATTCAATCATCTACCAAAGCTGTTAGGATCGGATATGGTGAAAATAGTAAATTTGGATAATAACGTGATCGAAACGGTTAAAAGCGACCCATTCAAACAATGCAAAAATTTGGAATCTTTATCAATTTCAAATAACTCAATACACGATTTACCGAAAGGTATGGAAGCTAATGCAATACAAATATTAAATTGATAACAGTGCTATGTGTACATAGTAATTCTGATGGTTTTGTGTTGCGAAAGGTGTTGGTAACGAAAGGCGAAAGCAGAAGATCGAAAAATAAAATTTTTTATGTATTCCATGAACTGTATTTTACATCCATTGCTTATTCATTAACCATTACGTTTGTAACAATCCGATTTTGCTACCTATATGAGGAAGCTTTAACGCGTTGCACCTAGCTTTTCCTTGGTGCATGTAGATTTACTTTTTTCATTAAGCTTCACTTTGGTGCACGTAGCTTTACTTTGATGCACCGACCTGTTTCTATGTGCATCTATCTACACCTATTCACTTCGATGTACCTAGCTTCAGCTCGGTGTACCTAGTTTCACATCGGTGCACCTACTTTCGCGGTGCACCTAGTTTCACGGTGCACCAAGTTTCACATCGGTGCACCTAGTTTCACTTTGGGGCACTTAGTTTAACTTCGATGCACCTAGCTTCACCTTGGTGCCACTAGTTTCAACTCGATGCACCTACCTTTACCTTGGTGCACATTGATTCATCTTGATACACATAGCTTCACCTCGATGCACCTATCTTCACTTTGGTGCAGTAGATTTATCTTAGTGCACCGAATTTCATTTAGATGGACCTAGTTTCGCCTTGGTGCTTCATCTAGGTGCAACTAGCTTCATCTCGGTACAGCCAGCTACAGCTAGGTCTCAGGTTGCAAAGCACTATTTGCACCACACTCAGTTGCAAAATAGCAACTACTTTGGTTATTTCTGCAATAAGCCTCTTCATAATCAATGCATAGCGACATGCAATTGTAGATAGCATCGACAACATCTGCATTTTTGGTTTTGAATAAAGTTTCGGTTAAATTAGAAAAAAATCTTATCGCATGACCTTTTTTCTGCAATCGGTCATAGCGGCTTTCATACGCGTTCACTCATTGTGAAACAAAACTAACACATATTCTTATCTTCCGAATCCAATAACAGATTTTTTGAAATCGACAACTCTACTGCGTTTCCTGAGTTTATCGCATAATTTGCTATCAGACATTGAAAGAGGTGTCTTATCACATCTGACATCGTTGCGTACTATGGATTTGAGTTACAACAAACTCAAAACATTGCCTAGTGGTGTAAGTTTCAGCATATGCATTGATAAAAGTTGACGAATTAATAATCGATTTTTAGATTGTTGATGTGTTGGACAATGTGGAAATTCTCAACTTGGAAGGCAATGAAATTATTTTTGTGCAAATTACAGAGAGAAAATCCGCGTCATCTGTGAAGATTTTGAATTTAGCAAGCAACAAACTCACATTGGTTGGAGCAACGACATTTCAGCTTTTTCAAAACCTGTAAGCTTTCTCATTATTTGTCTAAAATATTCAAATGGGTAATTCCATTACCTAAATGTAACGTTAGGAACGTATTATCTCTGTAAGTATGTAGTTTAGAAGACAGATAGGAACTAAGTGATTTTTTCTCTCGTCAACAACTTTGTACATCATTTTAGTTCTGTGCTTTGCTAAAAAAACATTGAAAAGTGCGTTCTCTACGTTACATACGTTCCAACTACATCGTTGAATTACCCACAAGCTTTTTGCCTTTCATAACTTTACTGTCCTTCGTCTCAACTACACTCCTGCCATAGTTTGTTAACATTTTGCGCGGATATTTTATCCAAATTTTCTCCAAATTGTTTAAAAGTTTGACAAAAAAACACAAAATGAATTTTCGATAAGTTTTGCATTGTTAACAAACCACAGACGAAGAAATATTTCGTTAAAAATTCTCAGAATACAATCTGCAATTGAAAAAAAAAATGAAATAATCGAAAAACCACAGAATCGGATTTTTACTTTAAACTTTAAGGTTTGGTTCGTTGCCGGAAAGCCACAGAATTCAATTTTTGATAAGTTTTAATTTGTTAAAAAAGCCTTTATGGTCTTGAATGACACACAACAGATGTGCCAGTTTCAACCCCGCGTGTTCAAAGTACTTGTCTGGTTTTTCCCATCACGTAGTGATTAGATACAATCTCTGTTAGTTAATCCTAAGACCGATTTCGTAAAAAAACAACTGTATCTATCTTCACTTACAATAACAAATTCAGAATAGCTTTCAAGGCGACATGCCTCATTCAATGTAATTTAACATTTACATGGACGGTCGTTCAGTAGTGGATTCAATGATTCAATGATATCCAATACATTTAACAGAATAAAATACATTATAGTGAATTAAAATTAAAATTTTCAATTACTTTCGAATAAAGGAATCACAACAAAAACCTCCTGAAAGGTAGAGTGTGACGCAGTCCGCATGTCCGCTTCCAAAATTAATGATATCGCTTGAGGTGACGCTATCGCTGATACTACGCAGAAATTTGTTTGAATGGAATCTTGTGTTCAAAGTTTTGATTTCCTGAAAAAAATTGCAGCGCTTTTTTTAAAACAAAATTACGTTGTGTTAAAAAAATTGCGTCACAAATGCCGGACCCACCAGCGGAATAATTTTTCAACACTTTCAGTTTTTACGCGCAAAAATTTAAATTTACCTTTAAACAATCTACGCAATAAGAAACAAAAGTCAAATTTTTGCAGCGCAAAAACTGAAAGTGCAGAAAAATTATTTCGTCGTTGGGTTCGGCATTTGTGACGCAATTTTTTTAACACAACGTAATTTTGTTTTAAAAACAGCGCTGTAATTTTTATCGATATCATTAATTTTAAAAGCGGACATACGGACTGCGTCACACTCTACCTTTTAAGAGGTTTTTGTTGAAATATCAGTCGCTTTGAAAATGAAAAAATTTATATTTTTTGAAAAAAATTTTCTTCGAAAAAAAATTTCCTCAGAAAAGAAAATTTTTTTAGAAAAAAAATTGTAAT